>PVLA01004450.1:0-132809 GCA_004027455.1 Hydrochoerus hydrochaeris
GCATCCAAGCTCCTGGCTTCCTGTGTTATGTTGATCTCAAGTAAAAATAGCTCCTCTAGTCAGGGCCCAGGCTGTCTCAAACATCACATTTAGTATTAAGGTCTGACTACGTATTTCTTGTGTGTTGTTAAACTCATGTTTAAAAGATATCTATATATCTATATCTATATCTGGGCTTGATGATGTGTAAAATCAAGTTAAGCTTTTATTTGAAAACACCTTTGTAAGCATATAATACTATCTGTGATTACCAGGGAAGACAGAAAAACAAATCAAGAGGCAACAAAATTTTTTAGACTAATACTAGGACTAAAGATCAGATAGCAGGTAAATTCACAGGCCCAGAAAAATCAGAAATATTCATGAGAAGAAGGCACTCTCCACTCCTGACCCTGGGGATGGAGAGTGGGTTTGGGGTGCAGTTAGGGTGTGAAAAGAGAAGCATCTGCATGGCTTCCAGCTGCTCCAGCATTAGGCCGGATATTTAGTGACAGAAGTTTATACGGGGACTTTTTAAGTGACATAATTTTCAGTTAACATTGCAGGCTTCGAAATCACATAATTATGCATACGAAAGCCCAGAAAATTATAAAATAGCACCGTATTTGCATCATCAAAGACTGAGAGATAACCCAACCTAAAATAAAAGGCATATGGACAAACCTGCAAAACAAAAACAAGAACAAAATCCTCTAGCTTTTTCTTATGAAATCCTTAAAAGGCTCCATCTCATGAAACTGGTTAGATGAGATTCCTCACACTGCCCCTTCTTAGATGTGCCTCTCTTCAGTCCGTCGGGAAATACACATTTCCAAAACCTTCAGAACCGTGTGAGCTATTCTTAAAAAAAGAAAAAGAAACCAGAACATAAACCTGAACATGTTACAGGATGACCAAAAAAAAAAAAATCAAAGTTCTAGAGATGCTGGGATTCTTATTTCAGAAACAGAATTCTCCAATTCTCCTAGGACTCATAAATTCATTTTCCCTAAGAATCTTGAGGCTAAGTTTCTACGGGATGGGAGATTTCTTGATACTCTTATGTAGTAACAAGTTCAAATACCCTATTATGATAACCTCACCTCGATAAAACCTTGGCCAACCATATACAATTATATTACAATCGGTGATTAACAATAAACTTTCCTAAAGGGTCTTAGTGAGCATTTCTTTACTGGGAATGTCTAAAACCTTGTTTCATCGTTCAGATGTTAAAAAAAGGCTTTTGCATGCTTTGAAGTGAGATTACTATTTAACTAATGTTTATAGTGCAATATCACTATCTACCCTGATGTTACCTTAATTAGGAGTCACTAAATGGATATTACAGTACACAGTTATATACAGAGATTTTTAAATTTACTTCAGGTTTCTTCTACTTTCACTGAATATTCAAATGACAATAATGATAATAATCTCAGATAATGATCTATATTTTTGTTTTTCAGCTTTTCCTTTTAAAGTACATGGACATCTTACAGAATCTATCCTTACCTTTCCTTATCAGGTACATGAAAACCTAACCTGGCTAAGATTTGAAGGATATTTATTCTGTGCTTTGTAGGACTCAAAATTATAGTGTAACATTTCTTTTAAAAAAGTACAAATTTTTCATTTTCCTTCTGCTCTGAGATTAAGGTTGTTTCCATACATAAACACAGCATAATCTGGCTATTTCCAAAAGTGCTTACGGCACACATGTTTTTGCATAGTGTGCCAGCGTTTTTAAATGCTAAATACAGTTTTCTGGTAGAAATCATTTAATTATTTTCACTGATTCACTCTGTCTACTCTTTTCCAATTTTCTCTTTCCCTCTTTTTCCTTCTTCCTTGTTCTTACCCAGCTGCTCACCTTTCCCTTACCTCTTCCTTTTTTCTATCTTTTCTTCATCATATCATTCAGTTTTTTCTTGTGTCCATCTCTCCTTTCACTTTTCTTCTCTCTCTTTCTTATCTTTCCTTTTACTTTTAACCTTCAGCTATCAAGAGTTTTATATGGCTTGTTAGGCTCATCAGAGGTACTTGATCTTGAAGGCCAGTCCAAGGCTTCCAAAATGAAGTCCAAACACCAATGTTGGGAGCCAGGCAGGAGGACTGAAAATTTGAGTCCCATTTGGGCAACTCAGCATGAGCCTGTCTAAAAATAAATGAATGAAAAGCAAGGTTTGAGAATGTAGTTTACTGATAAATTACCACCAAAGAGACAGAGAGAAGGAGAAAGAAGAGAGATATCATATTTGTTCCTTTATCTGAATATATATGTGTGTGTGTGTTTGTATATCCAATATTTTCTTGACTATAAAAATATACTAAAAATAAGTAACTGCTTGAATTATCTAAGGTACATAAGTAATGATATATTTAGCAAGCAGATAGCTAGGTATTGCCTATGGCAAACCATTCTACTGACAGTCAAAACTCGAGTCTATCTGTTTGGAAATAAAATTATAAATCTACAAAAGTTTTGAAATTTAATTTAAAGGCATTTTTTTGTTCCCAAGAGGATTCTGATTAGTTTTAGAAATTCAGTAAATACCACAGATGTACTTGAGAAGCAGGAGATAAATACACATAAATTCAAAAAAGCAAAGTCCTTTGAAATTTTATTGGTTCGTTTTTGTTTGTTTGTTTTCCACTTTTGTCAGCATTTTACCAGCACTGTACAAAATCTATGTGCATAAACAGATGTTGAAATTGTGCATAAGTCTTAATATTTAAAGAACAGATGGCTGAATAGATGTGATAACTTATTTCCCCCCTCACATGAATTTACCAGTAAACTCACATTACTCAGAAGCACAAAGTACTAGTTGATCTTAGTATTAGTTGATTTTTTATTATGTCAAATTGTCATGTTCATAGATCCATAGGTTGAAGAGCTGTAAGATCAATGAGATATTAAAAATATAATGCTTCTATGAATAATGTCACAGAGAGATGAAAAATTCATTTGAGTATTATTACACTTGATCTTAGACAACAGGCTGAAACTATATTTGGGGATTACTAAATCAGAACATTCTAAAAATAATACAAAGACCAAAAAAATCTTTCCCTTCCTCAGTTTTCTCAAAATATTTTTTCTTTTCCATTTAATGTGGTATAACATAAAACTGAAATATGCACAAAATCTTTACCTAAATCCAAATCTGAACTAGAAACTATTTCCACTTGTATATTGTTGTCTTTACTAACATGATAATATGTTATGTTTTCATCTATATTGTTACATCCTTATATCTAAATTTTAGAGTTAGAACAAACCACTTTACGGTTATAGTTTGCCAGTAATTTTCTGAGGATGAATTTGAAATATTTTCTTCCAAGTCATCAGTTCTTTTCATTCACCATTTAGGAGCAAAAGTTTCTCTTATCTCTGCCTCCCATATTCCTCCAGCATCCTTGTTTTTATTTTCTTGTGCTCCTTCTCTCTGTGCAACTTACAAACATCTGCCATTTCAAGTAAGCTGTAGGATTTCACAGATTTTCCAAGGCATATCTTGTTCTCATTCAATAGTCATTGTTTGATTCATATTAGACTTTATCCAGTTCACTTGTTTTTACTTAAAAAAAACTACAAAAATAGAAGCTTCTAAACAAAAAAATTATGCTGAAAATAAATTAACTTATGTAATCATGATTCATACTAGAAAATTTATAAAGTGGAATTGATGACAAAAATAATGAGTAAAATTTAAGTGAATTAAAACATAAGGAGCGTTCTTTAATTTTTAATCTCCAGTTACCTCATTGCTTGTAACAGATTTCATATACCTCTGCTGAATAAAAATTTCATAACCTTTGCTGACTAATCCTCAGTATTTACCATGATAGTGTAGACTTTCAAAGAAAACTTGAGTGAACACTATGATTTGATTGTTTTTACAATTTAGTCATTTGATGAATGACAAAAATAAACAGCAATATCACCATTTGCATTTTATTACATGATTATTGAATACTAGAATATATGCATATTTCTTGTGGAATTTATGTTATGTTATTTTATTTTATTTTGTACCTGGGATTGACCTCACAACCTTGTGCTTGCCAAGCAGGTGTTTACACCGCTGAGCTTAATCCCTGGTCTATATGTTTTATTTTATTCAGTTTCTCCTTCAGAGTCTCTAGTTTTAAGTATTTTGAAATACGGTAGTTCACTTCCTGCATCAATTTCTGTCTCACTATTTGGATTTTTCCTTTCCTTTGTATGAACCTATAACAGTCACTTTCCTTTTATGGAAAGGAAATACCCAATGCCCACACGTGAAAAACAAAGAGAGATCTTTTTGACTCATGGTCTTTCTACAGACTCAATTCAAAGTCACCGGGCTTCAAAGCAGAAATAGTAGGATCACAGGGCCTGGCGGAGGCCAGCTGCTCATCCTGGCAGCCAAGAAGCTGGTTCTAGCTGTGAAATGTCCACACCCCTCCCCAATATAAACGCCCTTCTCACCAAGCCTTCCCATACAGTCCTTTGGGGGTAATCACCCAAAGCAGAGAACTCTGCATTGTCTTTTCTGATTTCATTAATTGATGTTTAATATTTGGTTGAATTTTCTTCATTTTTATTATTTTCTTCCATGTAAGCAATTTTGGGATGATATTTTAATGATATTTACATAGTATTTACACTAAGAGCACTATATAAAATGCCTCCATCCTCAGCTTCTTAGGGGGAAGTGTCTTAATTTGCTGAAATGATTTAATAATCTGTTTTTGCTGCTATCTAGTTTTATTTTATGCATACTGTATATTCACTCAGTTTTTCTTCTGTTAGATTTATATGCTTATGCAAAAAATAAAACAAAACTAAACTGAATCAGGAAGAGTAAAATAAAATAATCAACAAACATATACCAAATGCAAATAAAAATTAAATAATAGTTCAAGAAATCAGTATTTACCCACCAAAGCACTAAATGAGATATATTTAGAGATTTAAGGGGTAAACTTTCATTTTATCTAACAGTTTTAAATATCTATCCAGTAAATAACACAACAGTAAAATTTCTAAAGAAGAAATTACAAGAAGGGAAAGACAGACAGACAAAAACCACTTAAAATAACTTAATAGTCTACATCCAAGTACTTTTAACTGGAAAAAAATAATAACAAATGCAATTAATCTTGTAAAATAGATGTCTCAGCATTTCCTCAGTGGTAATGCAGAAAAAAAAAACCTTTTAATTGCAAAAGAAATATTTCAAAAATAATTTGCATAAAGTACAAAGAGTGTAGAAGTAATATTAGCAATCACTGTGTGTCTGCATGTGGTGTGCCAATACATTAAATCTTAGCAATTTACATCTATATGAAAAAATTGATTCATAATTTCCTTTATTATGTTTGTCAGCTTTTGGCATCCAGATTATGTTAGTCTTATAATAATTGTTATGAAATGTCTTTCTATTGCTTGGAAAAGCTTGTTCAAGGGTGTTATTTCTTCTTCTGTTGCAAGCATCAGCAACAGAATCTAATTGAGATAGAAATTTCTTTTATAGGAAATAGATTGTATTTCCTTATTAGATATTGGACTATTCAAATTTTATATTTTATCTTGTTTCAGATAATATAATTATTTTCTCAAGCAATTTGTCAATTTCCTTTAAGTTATGAAATATCTTGGAATACAGTTACCCTTACTATCATCTTAATAATTTTTGTTAGTAGAATGCTTAGCAATTTTTCCTTTATCATTCCTTGCTTTGGCATATTGTGTTGTTCTCATTCTTTTTTTCTTTTTATTGTGCATTAAGCTTCCTATGATGACAAAGGTTGAAATAGTCAATTCCCCCTGTTGTAGCCACTTAATTTATTTCTTCCCTTGCATTATTTTTTGAGTTCTATTTATTTTATGGGAGTGGAATGTGCTGTTTGCTTCTTACCTTCTGAGATTGAAGCATTTAGCTTTGCTAATGTCCAGTCTTTTCAGTTTATAACATGCACATTAAAGTTATAAATATTTCTTGGAAACCTTCTTTACTTACAATGTAAGAGTGAATATTTTAGGGTCTGTGTGGGAACAGAATCAATGGAAATAGATGAATAATTTGCAGGAAGATTTACTAAATACATTTACCAGATCAGAGGCTGGAGAGTCCACCATGTGTGCCTATAGGATGAGAGGTTGGAGAGTGGCTGTCTCTCTGCTGGAGACTTAGAGAGCTCTGTAATTGTTCAGCTAAGAAGATGGAAATCACAGAAGGAGGACCAAGGACACAACATCAGTCCAAGGATGAAGGCCTGGAAGCTCATGGGAGGGCTCTTGCAGGGTCTGTGTTGGGAGACTGAAAAGCCTGGAGACCAGGACACCTTTGTGTAAAGATGAAGCTTTACTAAAGGGGCACACTCCACCCTTCCTTTTCCTACTTATTCCACCCAGGCTACAAGCCTATTTGTTGGTGCTGCCCGCAGCCAGGCTAAACCTTTGCTCTCAGTTCGCTGGCCTGCATATTAGTCATCCAGACCCACCCAGAACTCTGTTTTATTAACCTAGCAGGCATTTCTTAATCTACTGAAATCAACAAATGATTAACTGCATAGTGAGCATTTCTCTATCAATAGTTTAAAATATTGTTGATGTGAAATTTTAACTCTATTTTCTTTAATTTGCTTGATGTATATTTTTAAAATCATTTAGAAATATGAAATTTTTCTAGTTATCCCTTTGTTCATAATTTCTAACCTAACTTCATGATAGTAGGCCAAGAACAGACTGAAAAACATGACAACAATGAATTATTGCTTATTAATAATATTTTCCTACTATTATTTGATAGTTCTACTAGACATACTGTATGTCTGTTATTATCTTTCTGCTGCTGATATTGTTAAAGAACACCAAAAATGTATTTGCTCTATTTCATATTATGTTATTGTTTTCACTGATCTTATTTTTACATATATTTAAAGTACATAGGGTACCACATTTGTGGTTTTCTATTCAGTATCCATTTATATTTTGACAATTTGCCATTCCCAGTGATTTTTAATACTTCAGTTCTTTGTGATCATTCTTCTTCAGATGAAAGAAGTCAGTATACGGTATCCACTGGAGTAGAGGCAGAAAGAAGAATTTAGGAATAAGAAAGAAACTTAAATTTAAAATATCTCAAGGCCTACAATTTCTTCAGGAGACATCTGTCTTCTCACTCTCAGTTGTACAATTTTCAGTCTGTGTTCATAAAGAAACTGCTGCCAATGGCTTTCCTCCACACAGGTGAGAAAAAAAATGAAATTCCAAAAAGAAAAGTGGTCAAATACATTGTATTTACCATTTCATGCCTTGCCTAAGCAGGAACTAACATTGAATTTCATTATCTCACCAAACTGCAGTGAAACACAAACAGAAGATGCAATTAATGTTTAAACCTGTCTCAGCCCAGGATATTGGACATCATAACCTTAAAACTGTGTTAATTTTTCATAATGCTAATTTCATACAAATGGAAAATATTATATAACTCTTTAGAATATGTCTTTAAATTAAAAATATAAAAATCATAAAATTTATGATTCCTAATAAATATAAATAATTGACTATGAGATACCATGCATCCTAGCCTGTGTCCTCTAGAAAGGTTATTTTGAAGGTGTGAGCTTAAGGTGATAGCAGGGAAATGAGATGGCCCAAGATGTGGAACATTATGATCACTTACTTTCCTGCTGACACCTGCTTTACAAGTGGCCAGGAGGATACTCGGGCAGATTCTAGGCATGTCTGTTACTTAGCATCGAGGACTTTCCCTGAACAACCGCAAGGAATTTATGGACTGAACCTCTTCTGACTGCCATTTCTCTTAGTTAACTTTCAGTTCATGGTGAACAAATTCCACTGAACTTGTAGTTTCGGTGTTTAGAACCTCTGCCGTTGTTCAGAAAGCTATATCCACCACCTCTCATGTCATGCTGATTTATTAGACCATGAGGTAGAGAAAAAGGAAGTAATGATGAGAGACAAAGAGATGCAAGGCTTGTTTCTCAACTTTAAAGCCAAATTCATACTCATGAACTATACTTTCACCACTAGCCTATAAAATAGCCAATTTTATAACATTCAAGTGGTGCTTTTGAAAGTCAGCCATTTAGAATCTGGTACACATAATTCACATGCAGTGCATCTGTTTATAGTCAATAGTTATCATTTATAGACCATATATACTCCCAGGTTCAATATTAAAATATGATATTTCAATTAGACAAAAGTAACACATTTTTAGTCATCAGTTCAATATCAAAATACAGTATTTCAATTAAACAAAATTTGACAATTTTCAGTCCAGCCAGACCATAATGCATCTTGGCGTCTTGTCATCCAGTACTACAACTGAATGCTGGATTGTTTTATTCCACTTTGAAAGACTGCATAACTTTTTAATAAAATGTTGCCCATGTGGAACTTGAATATATAATCAACAGACAATTCACTGAGTTTATTTGGGACTAGATGAATGAAAGTTATAGATAACTTCATAAAGAAACCTATTTTATTATCCAGTAAAGTGCAAACATAAATAGTCTTTGAGGCATAATACTTTTGCTGCCTAATAAAGATTACTGTTTGTTTAAGGAAGGGGACATAATAAATACTTAATGTTGAGCCTGATTTCACTTTGCATTTCAAAATCATAAACAGTGCCTCCAAGATTGTGTCCCAGAGATAAAGCACAAACTTTACTCCAAGGCTGAATTATGATCAACTATCCTCTAAATGCAAATGTGCTCCGATGTATAAGGAGGAACAGATTAGAAGTCGTTTCTCAGTGTTCTGAAGGTCTTCCCTTCTATATGTCTTTAAAGTGACTTAGACCACCTCTGAAAACCAGCACATAATTGGTTTCCACATTTTAGGCAACATCATATAACACAAGACTATGATTTCACTTTCATTGTCAAACCCAATAATTTATTTTTGAAACAATAATTAAATCCACACCTTTGGCTCCCAGTAACTATAGCATTGCACATTGGATGAAGACAACAGTCTGATCATGTCTTGATCATGCAAATACATCAGGGCTGGTAAAGTTATAATTAAGTAAAGGCTAATTTTTAGAGCTTATTGTGTACTCAAGTGATCAGTCTTGACGATTGGACATTGAGAGACAACACAATGATTATAGAGACACGTTATATAATTACAAAGATCTTCCTGCGTGCTTATTTCCAATGATTCAATTGGTTGCATTTCTTTACTTTTTTGAAAATCACTCTGTATGATCACACTTGGATCATCAAGGGTTATGATAGAGGATTAAATAAGTGAAAGATGGGGACTTCGATCTCAGTAGCATTGTTCTCCTTAGTTTTAACATCGATGGAAATTAATATCAATCATTTGTTAATAATTATCACTTTAAACAGGATGGTTTAACATTAGTATAATTATCAAAAATAAATATCACTGAAAAAATGAAGTTAGGCAATTTAATGAATTAAAATCTTCCTCGGTAAGCTCCATTGGACTTTTTCCCACTATTTCAGGAAAATGCATTATATAAAAAAAAAGAAGCTACATTTGGAGTTAGATATATTCATTAATTAAGTATTTTTTTATGGATGATAGAAGGTGTTACCTTCACTTTTGAAAATACTTTTGAAAGTCATTTTTTACCTTTATTGACATTTTCTCCATATCCCTTGAATGAGAAACTTTCTGACCCTGCCCAGAGTGAAAGGAAATTGTTCCATGTCTACCACATGGAAACCAAGGAGCTTGGCAGTTGTTTTGTTTTGTTTTGATTTGTTTTGTTTTGTTTTGTTTTTCTAAGTAAAATAGTGTCCAACCATAATGCAGTAGCTATGAGTGGGATATGAAAAATCACATTGTATGAAAATGAATGAGTTTCAGTTTCCTAGAATCTCAAGTTCCAGCATTTATTTACCTAATGACACTAATAGCAATGAACACGTCAAAAATGTAGTTATTGTAGGAAATACAGTTTTGATTACACTACTGGATACTTACTCTATACTTAACAAATTTATTCCATAGTGTTATTGCTATACACAACTACATTTATCACAATATACAAAAGGAATACTCAAGACAGAATAAAGCCACCAAGAAAAGATAAACACAAACACAGTAACACAAAAATAGTAACAAGCAGAACACTGCGGAAGACAGTCACAAATCAATTCAAATTTATGTGAAAACAATGAAGTCATGGATGAAATTAATTTCATGTTTTCAAATGTGAGATATATGGGTAATATTCTAATATTGAGAAGACATAAAAATATAAAAAATAAAGTATAATTTACATTTTAATAGCATTAACTATAGTTAGCTAAAATGTAACTATCAAAAACTTAAAACATGGTCCAAAGGCTGAGGAAAAAGGCAAAATAAAAGATTAGATTTGGGGCAGAATTAAAATTTAAAATGATCAGAATTTTATTACTTTTTTTCTCTTTTTAAATTGTATCCAAGAGCCCCACATGCGCAGGCCCAGAGGAGAACTGCCACACTCCGCCCTGGATCGGGTCTGGCCCAGAGGGAGACACCTCCATGCCCCAACCCAGCTCAGACCACTGAGCAGAGCCTGTGCCCTTGCACGTGCCCCCATGCGCACAGGCCCAGAGGGCGACCACCATGCCCCACCCGGGCTCTGGCTGCCGCACTGTGCCTTTGCCCCCAGAGACTCCCCACATGCACAGCCCCAGAGGAGGACTGCCACACTCCACTCCGGCTCTGTCCTCCACCATGCCTGTGCCCGGCATGCTCCTCCTGTGTGCCGACCCAGACCACAGCCTTGCCCACACTCGCTTGGCCTGATGCCCTCGGCTACCCTCCCCATCTCTTCTTAGACCAAGCACTGCTGTGAATGTTTGGCTCCCATTCTCCCTCCCAGAACCGTGAACTATAGTGGATTGGACGTGCTGGTTTGACGGGAGACTTGGCCCCTCACCCAGACAGAGGACCTCAGCAGTTTCCAGTCACTATGTGCTCAACAATGAGGCAGACATCAACCACACAGTAGGACCCCAGGAGACACACTGCTGACAGTTGTGACTATTGGGATTGAATAACCAGATATTGGGCCAAAAAGTGAAAATGACAAAATGAAAAAGCAAAATGCAATCTCAAACATTTTGTCCATCAGAAGCAAGAATAGGTGACAGTGAAATAGAGGACTTTAAAAGTCATGCACCAAAAATCTCTGAAAAGATAGCAAATGAAGTAAGGAAACAAATCCATGAAGCTATAGAGAAAATAAAATCAGAAATAATGTCTGACATAAAGACAGAAATAACAACCTTAGTAAACGATTTGCTCAACATAGTTAGAGAAGAAATAGATACAACAAATAGAAGAGCATGGGAAATTGATTGAAACTTTGAATGAATGATGTAGAAAAGAAGCAAAATCCATGAAACAAATTCAAAGAGATATCAAAGAAACAAAATTTTTTTTTGAAAGTTGGTAAAACCATTTAAATGAAGCTATGGATAGAATTTCAGACCTTTAGGACAGGACCACAGATAGCAATCGTGAAAAGGTAGAATTTATAAAAACAACAAAGCAGCATGAAATGACAACACAGCTTCAAGAAGATACCAAGAGAAATAATGTATAACTAACAGGCATCAGTGAAGATACAGACACAATGCAAAGGGCATAACTAAAATATTCTCATGAGTAATAGCAGAAAATTTCCCAAACATAGGGAAAAACTCTGATATACAAATAAGTGAGGCATACAGAATGCTAGTCACAACCAACATAAATCTATACCCAGACATATAATAATTAAGGTTCCAGACATACAGCATAAAAAGAGAACACTAAAATCTGTTAGTGCAAAAACATCTATCAAGAAAAGCTTATTAGAGTCACATCAGATTTTTCGGCACAAACCTTCAGATTAAGGCAAGTTTGGAGTGAAGTATTTCAAGCCCTAAAAGAAAACAACTTTCAACCCAGACTGATATACCCAGCAAAACTGTTTCAAATTTAATGGAGAAACAAGATACTTCCATGACAAAGAACAACTGAAGAAATTCACGTCCACCAAGCCAACCCTAGAAAGAGTATTGAAAGACATACTAGAGATAAAATGACCACAATCTCCAGAACAACAGAAAAAAAAAAAAAACAGCAGTTTGCACAGAAAATTAAACAAGGGAGAAAAGCAGGAAACCAACAATAGGAACACAACATGGCAAAATCAAGCCAGTACATATCAGTGATGTCCATAAATGTAAATGGGCTCAATTCACCTATCAAAAGAGACAGGTAGACAGAATGGATCAAGAAACAGGATCCCACAATATGCTGCATACAAGAAACACATCTGACCCAAAAGGAAACTCACAGATTAAAAGTCAAAGGATGGAAAACAATATTCCATGCAACAGAAACCCAGAAAAAAGCAGGGATACCTATTCTGTTTGCAGACAATGCGAGCTTCAAACCTGAAATGGTTAAAAGAGATAAAGAAGGTCACTACATACTCATTAGTGGAAAAATTTAAGAGGAAGAATTAACAATTATAAATATATATGCACTAAGTACAGGAGCATCCTACTGTATAACACAGATACCAATGGACATGAAAAGCCAAATACACAAGACCACAATTATAACAGGGGACTTTAATAGCTCATTGTCAAAGAGATAGGTCAACTAGACAAAAAGTCAGCAAAGAAATAATAGAACTGAATCATACCTGTAAGCAACTGGACTCAGTAGGTGTTTACAGTGTTCCATGCAACCACATCAGAATACACATTCTTCTCAGCTGCACATGGGACATTCTCCAAAATAGACTATATATTATCCCATAAAACATTCTAAAGTGATGCAAAGGTATTGAAATTATCCCATGTGTACTATCTGACTATAGTGCACTGAAATTGGAAATTAATGGCAAAAGAAATTGCAAAGTGGAAATACATGGAAATTAAATAACAACCTTTTGAACAATCAGTGGGCTACAGATGAAATTAAAGAAGAAATAAAGCAATACCTACCCTTCAATGACAATACTGAAACAACATACTATAATCTGTGTGATGCAATGAAAGCAGTCTTGAGGGAAATATATAGCAATAAACTGTCACATCAAGAAAACAGAATGAGCACAAATAAATAACCTAATATTACATCTCAAGCTTCTAGAAAAGGAAGAGCAAGTCAAACCCAAAGCTCATACAAGAGAGGAAATTGTAAAGCTTAGAGCAGAAATTAATGCAATTAAAACAAACAAAAAAAAACAATATAAAGAATTAACAAATCAAAGAGCTGGTTTTTTGAAAGAATAAACAAAATTGATAAACCACTAGCCAACCTTAATAAGAAAAAGAAAGAAAAAAACTCAAATCCATGAAATAAGGACTGAAAAGAGAGAAATTACTGCAAATCCCATGGAAATTCAAAAGATCATGAACACCTGCTTTGAAAATCTCTACTCACATAGGATAGAAAACATAGAGGGAATGGACAGATTTCTAGAAACATGAATTACCAAAGCTCAGTTAAGAAGATATAGCAATTTTGAATAACCCAATGTCAGCTACTGAAATCAAAAATGTGATTAAAACCTTACCAACAAAGGAAAGCCCAGGTCCTGATGGAACATGGCTGAATTCTATGAAAAATTTAGAGAAGATTTAATGCCAATACTCCTTAAACTCTTCAATGAAAATGAAAGAGAAGCAGTCCTCCCTAACTCATTCTTTTAGGCAAGTATCACTCTGAATCCAAAACCAGAGGAAAACCCAACCAAAAAGGAGAACTATAGAACATTCTCACTAATGAACATCGATGCAAAGATTGTCAATAAAACAGTGACAAATTGATTGCAGCAAATCATCAAGAAGATTATACATCACAACCAAGTGACATTTATTCCAGGAATTCAGGGATGGTTCAACATATGCAAATCAATAAATGTAATACACTACATCAACAGAACCAAAAATAAAAATCACATGATCATCTCAATAGATGCAGAAAATGCTTTTGATAAAGTCCAACACTTGTTCATGACAAAAACCCTACAGAAACTCAGAATATATGGTATGTACCTCAGTCTAATAAAGGCCATTTATGATAAACCAACAACCGACATTATACTAAATGGACAAAAACTTAAAGCCTTCATTTTAAAATTAGGAACAAAACAAGGATGTCCACTATCACCACTCCTATTCAATATAGTTCTGGAAATATTAGCCAGAGCAATCAGACATGAGGTAGAAATAAAAGGAATAAAAATAGGAAAATAAGTTAAATTATCATTATTTGCAGATGACATGATACTCTACATAGAAGACCCCAAAAACTCCATTAAAAGACTACTAGAGGTAATAAACAAATTCAGCAGCATAGCTTGATTCAAAGTCAGCACTGAAAAATCAATAGCATTCCTGTACACAAACAAAAAACTCACTGAGAGAGAAATTATGGAAATATCACCTTTCACAATAGCATCTAAAAAATGAGATTTGTAGGAATCAACATAACCAAGAATGTAAAAGGTCTTTATGCTGAAAATTATACTATGCTAACAAAGGAGATTGAAGAGGACATTAGAAAATGGAAAGATATTCCTTGCTCTTGGTTAGAAAGAACCAACACTGTGAAAATGGCCATACTTCCAAAACTGTCATACAGATTTAATGTAATCCCAATCAAAATACCATTAACATAACTCACAGATCTAGAGAAACCACTCCTAAAATTCATTTGGAAACAGAAGAAACCTAGAATCATAAAGGCAATTCTGGGCAACAAAGGCAAGACAATAGGAATCTCAATTCCTGACTTGAAACAACACTACAAAGCCACAGTAATAAAATCAGCATGGTACTAGTGAAGAAATAGACCTGAGGATCAGTAAACAGATTCAAAGATACAAACACTACTACAAAGACACTCAGCCTCCTGATATTTGACAAAAGGGCTAAACATGTTCACTGGAAAAAAGATAGCCTCTTTATTAAATGGTGTTGGAAAAATTGGCTTTCCACATGCAGAAGATTGAAAATGGACCCATGCCTATCACCATACACTAAACTAAAGTGAAACTATATCAAGGATCTAAATATTAAAACAGAAACACTAAATCTACTGGAACACAAGGTAGGTAGAAATCTTGGAGACATACCGGTAGACAGAGAATTCATAAATAAAACACAAACTGCATGGGAAATACTTCAAATAATCAACAACTGGGATCTCACATTACTAAAAAGTTTTTGCACTTCAAAAGAAATCACCAACAAAGTGAAAAGAAAACCCACAGAATGGGAAAGAATTTTAGCCAACAATCCCTCAGAGAAAGGACTTATATCCAGAACATATAAAGAATTGAAAAACATCAAACCCCCCAAATTCAAAGACCCTCTCCAAAAGTGGGCATTGGAGATGAACATACAGTTATCAGATGAAGATATACAAATGGCAAATAAATATATGAAGAGATGTTCACCATCACTGATCATTCAAGAAATGAAAATTAAAACAGCATTGAGATTTCATCTCACCATGGAAAGAATGGCCATCATCAAGAAAACAACTGATAACAAATGTTGGTGAGGCTGTGGTGAAAAAGGAACACTTCTCCACTGTTGGTGGGAGTGCAGAGTAGTGCAACCACTGCAGAAATCAGTATGGAGATTCCTCAAAAAATTAGGATTGGAAGCTCCATTCAATCCCAGCTATTCCCCTCCTGGGTATTTTCCCAGAAAACCTGAAAAGTTCATGTCACAGTGATATATGTGCACCCATGTTCATAGCATCACAATTTGTGATAGCTAAATCTTGGAAACAAGCAAAATTCCCATCAACTGCAGAGTGGATAAAAAAATGGTATTTTTATACAGTGGAATACTACTCAGCTATAAAAAGAATGATCTTGAGGCCTTTATAGGTAAATGGAGGCAAATTGAGAATATCCTCACAAGTTAAATAAACAAGACTCACATTAGTAAATATCACATTGTGTCTCTAGTATAAAAAATAATAAAAACTGACAGAGTAATGGGATCTAAAAAGTATAATAGATATTTGTAAAAGTGAAAGGGAAGGAAAGTGCTCTAAAGGGTATAACAGTATGTAAGAGATGATCATATGACTGAATTTCTGTTGCATCAATGGAACAGCCGAGTTTGTACTGTCAATATGAGTGTCTCAGCCACTTTTTGTGCTTTGATTTTGTGACTTTGGCAACTATTTTCCAGATGACAATGTGTAATATATTAACTAGCAATTTTATGATGTTAATTTTTTTTGAATTCCATATTGTTCTACCTTTTTTTCTGTTTTTCTATTTTGTTTTTTTAAATTTTCTTTCTTTGTTTCTTTCTGTCTTTCTTTAAAAAAAGATAATACGTAATACGACAACAATTGTTAAATTTCTTTCATTCTGTTTTGAAAGCCTACACTGTTAGGGTTTTGGGTTTGTTGTTGTTTGTCTCTTTTGCTTTTTGTTTTTTTCTTTTCTGACTTCTTTTTTATTTTTAAAATAAAAACCTAATAAAAAATTGTATACAAGAAAGCAAAATTTTACATTTTCACTAATAACCATTTATTCCATTGTTGTCAATTTTGAATTAATAAGACCAGTATGACTAAAGATAGATTAAAATTATAATTAATGAGATTAACCTCAGAGAACAGGAATCCAGGATTTAAAAACATGCTCAGCTCCATAAATGCAAATGTTTGCATAACAATGTAGCTATAAACATTGATATTTCTTAGTTGCCTCAAGAATTAAGGACAAACCTTAACTATGGGTCTGGGTTGCATCAGGAACACTTGGGCAAAAGTAAGGGTGAGTAGATGAAACCATAGCCAATAGAAACTGATATTTTGAATTTAATCCTCATTCTCAGCTGTTCTGTGCAAAATTAGCTCAGCTATTGAAGAAATTAAGAAGAAATAAATTTGTCATTGGCTCGTTCGTGCATGTCTAGTGACTGCAGATCTAGGAATTTGAAAATGTTCTGTCAAAAACTGTACATGTGCACCTATCAAGAACACAAAAATTAGGAAACCCCACTTATTGTCTATTTTATTACTTTCAAGGTTAAAAAAGTAGGATTTTATAATTTGAGCACCATCCTTACTTAAGAGTTTAGATTTCAGAAAAATAGGTAACATATATCCAAGTAATTACTCTTTTACCTACTTTGATTATTCCATGATTTATTGCACGCCAAGTACTTGTCTGGCTTCTGTGGAAACTGAGATGAGTAAGACAAAAAGATAACTACATTCATGAAACTCACCTTCTAGTAAAAAATAAAGAGAAAGGTGCCAAGATTGCATCATAGTGGTGGTGTGTTGCATAATATAATTAAGATTCTTTCATGGGAAGAAGGCGTGGAGAGTCACACCTAGTCATATGTCCAAGAAGATTTTCCTGGGATGATAGTCAGGATGACACCTGTGTGACAAGAAGCAGTGAGACATCTGATCGCTGGGACATAACCAGACCAGAAAGAGGGAATGACCCATGTGAGGGCCACAGAAAACACAACTGAAGAGCTGAAAGGTAGGCTGATTAGCGTGGCAGAACATTTCAGAAAGTGAAGTCAGAGAGCAGGACTTTAATTCATGCTGGGTGCTGTGGACATCTGTATGAAATTTAATTTTACTCTAACATTATTGGGAAACCATGAATGGTTTAAATAAAGTATATCTAGAATCTAATGATGGAAAGATCACTGTGCATGAAAGATAAGAAGTGAATGGGTGTATGAGAAAAAGGAGGGTGCATTCTGAAGAAAAAAACCTAGTGTAAAAGTTTACTTTGTTAACCTGGATAAAAGTTAATGAATGAACTCAATAATGTGGTAATAGTGAAAGGAAAGGCGACCTGTGTCAGTTTTGCAAATAAAATTATGCAAATTTTCAAGGCTGAATGGAGAAAGGAGGGGAAAAGGTAATTCTTGAGTTAATTCCCAGAATATAGGTATAGAAATCATTATTTTTGAAGAAATATTTACAATAATCATGGGGAAAAATGAATGCATAATACATATTCCTGCATCCAGTTAGGGAAAGGATGGTGTGAGGCTTGTAACTCTGAGCACCATTAATGTGTAAATGTTATTAAAATAGACCATGATGGTACGATCATCTTGAAAAATAACTTAGCATAAAATATAAAGAACTATATAACCAAACTCTTGAGACCAAGTGAGGCCTTCTCATACATGAAATTGACATTTTTATTTCTAGTAAATAAAGTCTTTCAGTTTTATGAGAGCACTACAGATTTTCTCCTTGACTTAGTCACACACTGACTCTATATAAAATAAGGACTCATTTTTAGAGTAAGCTATCATCTGCACTTTAAGGCAGAGGAGTTTAAATTATAGAATGAATTCTTTCTAGGGAGGAACACTGACACTGAGTATGTAACTTAGATATTTACATGTAATAGAAAAACCTGAAATTACATGAGTATAAGTGACTACAGAGATAAAGTTATTTCTCCGTGATATAAACATCTGGAGGAACAGCGCTTTAGGCTTTCACAGTGGGTTTTGTAAAAATGTTTCTTCAGGAACTCGGTTGACTGCTTGGCCTTGCACAGGGTCTGAAGCTCACTTGGATGGTGTCCCAGAGGGCATTTGTTCTTTAGGCAACTACACAGAAAAACAATCAAACAGGAACTGGATCCAGGTGTGACTCAGAGTTTCTTAAGCGGTTCCAAAAGATGCCACTTACTAACTCTGTCAGGAAGAAGCAACTGTTAGGTCCAGCATGAAAGGAGCAAAGGCTGGCAGTGATTTGAGGACTCCGCGGTGGGACCATGGTTTTCAGTGTCATAGCGCTGGGACCCAGTCAGGCTGTCACAGGTTCTGCCTCATAGGGAGGCCACTACCGGCCCTCCCTACTCTGACATGCTCCCCGCCAGCCAGCATGCTCTCCTCTTTTGTTTATTCTTCTGTAGTTACGATGCCCCCCCACTGGGTCCTCACCAGAGCTGAGGCTGGCAGCAAGCCCTTGAATCTTGGGAATGAGAGTAAAAGAGATCTCCCCCTCCCGTGTCTTTTTAATCAAATGCCTCAGACTGATATGTTATTCTAGTAATGGGAAACTGATTCACACGAATGCAATATGAAATTTAAAAAGAGCAACATTACGTTTTAACAACAATGGGCAGTAGGAAATGAAAGAAGAAAATTGGTAAAAAGTCACAAAAAAGTAAAATGTTTGAATTGAAGATGTGTATTTAAATTCAAATAATGCACCAGAGATACTACAGGTGATGTACCATCAGTAGCGTCTGGCACATGTTGCCTTTTGAAGGATGCCAGCAGGGAAAAAAGGAGACTCAAGAAATATCATGTATAGAAACAAATTCCTATGATAAATGTAATTGTTATGTATAGCTAGATGATACCAATAAACTTACTACTAATAATAAAAAATAAAAAATAATACCAGCTGACTCTGCTTGTCTGCCAGATCTGTGACACACAGATCTTTGTCCCTATACCAGGCTAAACATGGAATCATCTGTGGAAAGGCTTCAAATAAGAAACACTGGGCAATATTTCAAAAAGTGTTCAAGATAATGCACATTTGTCTTTTATACTGGACAGGAGTTTTTTGTTTGTTTGTTTGTTTGTTTGTTTGTTTGTTTTTTGTCTCCAAATGTTTAGCTTATTTTTTTAAAAGATAGGCTTAGTCTCTGAGAATAGTTACAGGTAAGTTCAAACTCTGAATTTAAATGTTGGGCTTTGTACATTTCCACCCATAGAATTTTGCATGTCCAGCGTCTGAAGAGAAATTTTCCGCTCTCCCTGAAAAACCAAAATCAGAAAAAGGTTTGTGTTGAAGAATAAAAGAGGAAGGAATCCCAAACATAACTTTTATTTCAGGGTACATAATAAAAATAAGGGAATTGTCTAAACTTGGATAGAAGTCTGAATAGATAATTTGTGAATTGGTAAGTCAATTTAGAATATTCTTGAGTAGAGTGGATAAGACATAAAAGAATCCCAAGAAAAGAAATGAAAACCTAGTGGCAGGCACCCCAGGGAGAGAACCAGCCAGTGTCTCCTGAAACCCAGCCATGCTGGAACTTAGAGCACTGGGAAAAAAAGCAATCTGTTTGCCTTCTTGGTAAGCAACCATGAGCCTACCAGCACACGGGCTGAGAAGCAAACATCCCCATTCTCCCCCTCACCCCGCTTAGCAAATGGGAGCCAGAGGTCTGAGCATCTCTTGGGAGGTTGACCATATGCAATATAGCAAATAAGGGGGATTTCCTTCTACCATCCCTTTGAAGGCAAATATTGTTATCACTGTTTTGCTTTGTTCTGATTAATTGTATTGCTCTATTCAATATTCTGTTTTCATAAGTTCTATAATGTTCTGCATTTGGTTTGATTTTGCTATACCTGATTGAAAGAACAACTATTGTGAAAATAACAAGATATACTATGGTACCTATTACTGTTATCCCGGTAACCTGCTGTGATGTTCTGTACCAATTTCACCACATTGTCTCAATTGACTTTGTTCTGTTGTATTTTACTACCTTCAAAATAATAAAAAAATGAAAAAAAAAAAGAAATGAAAACATGAAAAAACAATTTATTATAAACTGTGTACTGTGATATTTTAGTAATTATCATTGTTTCTCTTGTGTAATTTGAACTTAATTAGCAGAAACTATTCATAGTTTTCTTCTGTAAGTTTAGTTATCAATATTTTATCTTCTTATGTTTTCATGCTCATTTTACAGAGGCATGTTTAGCTCAGGCACATTTATTTATTAATGTACAAAAGAGTATCTGTGACATAAGAAACAAAATGTATTTATTTATCTTTACTAAAAACAAGGGAACATAACTTAATAAAGAGAATGCTTTGAAATAAATAAATGCATAATCATTAAGTTTTCTATTAAAGTATCCCTCATACATCCATTTTCTTTTTTATTAAGATAGTCTCAAATCTCAAATGAGAAATGGATTTTAGAGATTAGATCATTCAGTGGTATAGGTGTCAGGACTGTCATATCTTGTTTTCTCCTGGTGAGAAACTGTTCTTCTCAAATACTCTTCTTGTGATTTCTTTATGGGAGCATGGAGAAAAGAGTCCCTCATGCCATCCAATACAGCTCTAGATGGGTAAATGACTAATGTAAAAAGCAGTTTGTGTAATTCAAGAGTTGTCTTGAAAGACAGAGATGTTCCCATCTTTTGCCTTCCTCTACTTTCTTTCTTCCATATTGGTTTCTTCTTCTTGCTTGAAATTTGGTTTTAAATACACAGACCTCCTGGCTGTGGTGGCCCTACCTGTAATCCCAGCACTTGGGAGGCTGAGGCAGGAGGTCACCAGACCTCAAGCCAGGCCGGGCTACACAGTGAGATCAAACCGAGTCTAAACTGCACAGTGAAACCCTGTTTAAAAAAATGCATGGGTTATAGTAAACATCTGTGTGGATAGAAGCACATTCTAAACACATTTCACTGGAAATCGAGGAAACAACTTGGAGAAAATTCATCATTGATTAATTTCCACCCATTTGAAGGAAAACTAAAATGTGTACATCAAACTTATTTTTAAGTTATTGAAATGCATTCTTACTGGACATGACTTTTTCAAATTGATGTTTCCTTATATTATTTTCAATTCCTTGGATTATTCTCCATTTATTTTATGTATTTATTGCTTTATTAATACTCATTTGCAACACATAACTTTATTCATTTGGAGATATATATATACACACACACACATATTTGATCAGTTTTCGTATTATAGATTTTTTTTTGTGAAAACATCTCGCTATCTTAAAAAAATCACTGTATTTATAAAATATTAATTTGGGACATGGTGATGATTGAGTGATATTTATTTTATAGTAAACAAAAAGAATTAAAATAATCTTAGACCCCTTTAAAATGTTTACAGTATCTATTGAAGCTCCATTTCTGCCTTCCATCCTTCCTCCCATAACTTGATTTTGTCAATGGAATTATTATTAATTTGTCATATAATGTAACATTAAACTGTTATGAAATTGTAATTTAAGTGATCACTTTACCCTATTGAATAGAGTTAATGTTCCTTACAATTATTATTTAGGTTGTATATCTCCATATTCATCTGTTATTGATTTTAGAGTTCCGCTTTGTGTCTAGATATGATAAATTCCAGTAGTTTTGTCACTGTAAGTGCTTAAGGATACTTTTACACACTTGACAATTTCTAATGTATGGCTGAGTGAATACTTTGTTAATCATAAAATTATTAAGGTACATTTACTTTCTTCAAAACATTATTTAATTAAAATATATGAATATAGCATAACTTGATAATAGTACAGAAATTTTCCTGAGTAGATATATACCTGTGTCTCATGGTACTTATTAGTAATGATAATTTACATTAAAAATTTTCTATAATGAATAATTCATCTATTTTAGAGGAATTAATATATTTTCATTAAAATATGATTATAGTATATATATAATATGTTGATGCATATGTATACATGCATATATATGTATATAGGTACATATTTTGCTTCCATTTGCATCTTTCTGCTTTTCAACTACCAAGTGAGTGTAGTTCAGTCCTTTTTTTGTCTCTGGAATAGCGATCTTCCCTATTCTTTTTGCATATTCTCTTTAGTTTATTTGTTTTCAGTGTGGAAGTAAGGCCTTCACCTTACAAACTGCTGTGGCTTGTTAATAAAATAAGCAGAAGTAATGTGTGCTACTTCTAAAGATGAAAAAAAATCTTTCTAAAATGCCACATGTAAATTATTACTTTTGTTTCTCTGAAAATCAGGGCATAATTCATTCTCCTTTGTTACTGTCTGAGAATAGAATTGACAGGAATCCTCTTCTACCCAAAGTGGGCACATACCATGAACAAGGAGTAAACCTTTGTGCAGTTTTTTTAACTGCCAGTTGTATTTTCACATTGTGTCTTGTTGCAGTATACTCCACCTTTGCCTGAGCACATTTATAGGATGATTTATTTTCCTCATATCATACATACAATTTCTTTCTTTCAATTTCAGCTATTTTATCAATCTGTAATTTCCATTCTGTAAATTGTGTCTTTCTTTTGTCAAGTAAAGTTTGCTTATCCTTCTCCTTTGTGTTTTTCTTCTTTTTAAAACATTTTATGATTTTCCATTTCATTAATTTATTTTCTCTAATTTTTATTAATAAAATATCTTCATTTGGAGATTTCTAATTGTTTCTGCTTTTGTTTTGTGTCTTATTGGGGATTTGTGGGTGCTAGACAAGTGCTCTGCCACTACGTTATACCCTTAGCCCATGTATGTATGAATGTTTGTGTGCATGTATGCATGTGTACATGTATGTGTGTGTGCATGTATGTGTGTGTGCATGTATGTATGTGTGCATGTATGTATGTGTGCATGTGTGTGTGCATGTATGTATGTGTGCATGTGTGTGTGTGCATGTATATGTGTGTGCATGTATGTATGTGTGCATGCATGTATGTGTGCATGTGTGTGCATATGTATCTCCCTAAGTTGCCCAGGCTAGGCTGAAACCGGCCATCCTTCCACTTGACCTTCCCAAATTGCTGAGATTGTAAATTAACCACCACGCTCAGCTCATTCTGTTTCTTGGAAACAAATTTTTTTTTTAAAAAAACAAAAAAATCATGCTTAAAATAAAATTATATTTTTTCAAAGTCTGTTTAATTTTGTTCTGTCAATGAGATTAATTTGAGGCTATTTATTGTTGTTGTTTTTTAATTTGTCAACATTCTCTCATGGGTTTAGTTTTGTTATTGTTTTTCTTGTTTTCATTTTTCTCTTTTAGGGGGGACAGGGAGGTACCAGGAATCGAACTTAGGGCCTTGCACTTGCCAGGCAGGCGCTGTGCCACTGAGCTACATCCCCAGCCCATAGGCTTAGTTTTTACTCTGAATGTTTTCACATATTTTTAAATGTGTGATGTTTCTCAATCAGAGATTGTTCAGTTTGTTGAATTCTGCTGAGTGAATGGGAGAGGTGAGACTTTGGACGTGACCTGAAGCCTAAGCATTTTCCTTATTCCTCAGTGCTCTCACCGACTGGTCAGCCAATTCATACTCCAGCTTTCTGCACAGTAACTCCAGTGAGTGCCGGAAGTGATTTACCTTTCTATTCAGTCTGGGCTTAGACGCCCCTTGAAATATTCCTATTACTTTGAATTTGAACTATTTCCCTTGATATTTCTCGTTTAACTTATTTAAGCAATCTTACTGACAGACGCTTCTGATCACTGATGACACTCTTTGTGTCTTGTATTTTCTCTTATTATGGGTACAGTCTATGGTATCTGTTGTTAAACTTCTCATGGGATTTGGGGGATTGTCTGGTTAGTGACTGGGCTTTGGCTAGAATATTTTTCCAATGTCTTGGATTTCTTTTGCTGAATCAAAGTGCAGTCTATTTGGAAATGAGGCTACATTTTTCATTCTAGCAATTTTACAGCTTTGTGTTTCAGTATATTCCCGCCAGCATCATCTTCAAATTTCCTCTGTATGCTTTCCATCTACCCAAGCAAATTATTGGCAAAATGCTCCACAGCACATTATTAAGAACCAAGTTCTATGTCTCAGTTCATTCCAACTTGACATGGCATCACTAGTCAACATCTTCATGATATTCTCATCTAGATGTTATTAAGTGTAGCTAAATATACTTTCAAATAATCCAGCATTTTCCACTTATTTCTCAGAAATGCAAAGAAATGATCTATCGTAGTAAACCTAATATGTATTTACTGCACATATAGCATTTCCTATCTGGTCTTTCTGATTATACTGTTAGGAGTCTGACTGTCTTCTACACAGAACCCAAGCTAATCTCTTATAGGTGGTGAATGTATTGCCCTGACCGGAACATGTTGTGTTTGTTGACCCAGATTTATCAATGTGGTTGGGTTAAGCAGTGTCTGTCAGATTAGTGAAGGAGTCCTGGATGTGCCTTGGTGGGCCAGGGATGTGTGACGTACGGCCTTCCACCCATGCCTCACTGCCCTTGGGCTTCTACTCTGCTTCCTGGCCACAGTGAACTGAGCAGCTTCAGCCTGCTGTGACTTTCTCCCTGATATTTCTGCCCTCAAGTATGCCACATAGATACCGAATATCCTGAAACTGAAGTAAATGACAGCTTTCCTCCATTAAGCTGTGCGCATCAGGTATTGGATTTCAGAAAGGAAACCTGACTACTGCACCTCTCAGTCTATTTCTTAGGAGCTCCCAAGGATTGTTCTTTAGCTACCATCTCCTGTGGACGTAATATTTTCTCTCCACAGAAGTTTTTCAATTGCTTATTTTCTTATATCAAATCCTGTTGTATAGAGAAGAATAGTTTAGTATTCATCAGCATTTAGTTTCTGCTCAACACTGATGTTCACATACACATGATCACTAAATACATCTCAAAGAAAATCCCTATACATGATTATAACTTTTTCATTAGTACATGTTCGTGATACAGTGATTACCTTCAGCTTGGTGTGCTGTTATATACACACAACAAATATTAGTCATTTTAATTCCCTAATTCCCAGGCATTCCTTTTCATTCCTTCTCTAGATTCCCCGCTTCAACTCTACTGAGTCTAATTCCATGTTTTTTTGACATGATTCATTTATTTTCCTCTTTATATTATTTATATATGCATATGTTACAGAAACAAAGTGTTACTTAACTTTTTGCAGCTGATTTATTTTAATTATAAGGGTCTCACGATTCACTCATTTTTCTACAAGTGACTCAAATTTCTCCTTCATGTCAGAGTAGTATTTATCTGCCTACCATTTGCTATCTATCTAATATATTATAATATATACCACGTTTGCAATATTCACTTATTGATGGTCATGTAGATGGCTTTGATGATTTAGCTACTATAAGTCATGCTACTGTACAAATAGTATGCATGTATCAGTCTAGCATGATGACTTTAAATCTTTCAAGTAGTTGTCCAGGAAAGGTACAGCTAGGCAAAATAAAATTTTACTTTTAGTTTTTTGAGAAATCTCCATATTGATTTCAAATGTGCTTGAATCGGTTTACATTCCCACCAACAATGTAGAAGTGATTTGTTTTCTCAACATTCTCATCAGCATTTGTTGATTTTTGAGTTCTTGAGGATAGCTGTTCTTACTAGAGACTGAATCTCAATTTAGTTTTGATTTGCATCCCATTAATGCCCAAAAATATTTAATATTTTAAAATGTATTTATTGAAAAATTTTTAATTTTTTTGTTTTATTTACATTGCCTGCTTTTTGAAATGTTTATATATTCTAAATATTAGTTTTCTGTCTAAGGAGTAGCTGGTAATATTTTTTTCCCATTCTCTAGGTTATCTCTTCACTTTCTTAGTTATTTTGTTTGTTGTGCAGAAGTTTTTAATTTGATATAATTTTTTTTTTTTTTGGTACCGGGGTTCGAACCCATGACCTCGTGCTTCTTGTGCTTGCCAGGCAGGCACTTATACCACTGAGCTAAACCCCCAGCCCTTTGATATAATTCTGTTTGTTAATTATTTCTTATGTAACTAGGGTTCAGTTCAAAAGTCTTTGAATATGCTTGTTTCATCATGAGTTACCAATATTTTCTTCTAGCACATTGTGTTTCTGCTTTAATAGTAAGTCCTTGATCCATTTTGATTTGACTTGAGTACAAGATAAGAGACATTGATATATATTCATTTTTTGATATATACATGAGCAGTTTTCCCAGTACCATTTGTTAAACAAGCTGTCTTTACTCCAGCATATATTATTGGCCCTTTTGTCAAAAAGCAGATAGCTGACAGTACAAAGGGTAATTTCTCTATCCGCTATTCTTTTCTGATTGTTAATGTGTCTACTCTGGGGCCCTTACCATATGGTTGTTACTACCTTGTAATAAAACTTGAAGTCTGGGACTCTAATAAGTCATGCCTTACTCCCGCTTCCCGGGATTGCTTTGGCTACTCTGGTTCACTTCAGATTCCACACCAATTTTATGGTTACTTTTCTAGTTCTGTGAAAAAGACTTAAAGTATTTTAATGAGGATTGCATTAAATCTGTACACCATTTTTGGTAATTTAGCCATTATGATATTAATTGGGTCTATCCATGAACATTGGATACACTTCCATTTTCTAATATCTTCTTCAACTTTTTAAGTACAGTAAAAGTTCTAATTTTAGAGGTTTGATACTTCTAAATCATTGAATTTTTTAAAGTTATAATGAATGGTTTGTTTCCCCAATTTTTTTTTCTTAATGAGTTTTTTCTTGTTGTGCAAGAATGCTATTGTTTTTATGTTTATTTTGTATCCTGCCATTTTGCCAAATTTATCATTTCTAAGAATCTTCTGGCAGAGAATTTTAGGTGTTCCATGAAAAGGATGTCACCTACTAATAAGGATTTTTCGACTTCTTCATTTCCTATTTGAATCATTTTTCTTTCTTTCTACTGCCTAATTTTTCTGGCTAAATTTTTGTGTTCTATATTGCGGTAGTAAAAATGGACACCTTTGACTTGTTCATGATTTTGGTGGGAATATTTTCAGTTTTCCCTTCACAGTAGGATTTTAGCAGGGGAGAGGAAGGTTCATAGGTGAATTTTATTATTGTAAAATTTTATTATTGTAAAAACTTGTTGAATTTTCAGCAAGTTTACATTAATTGATTTGTGTTTATTGAACCATCCTTGCACCACTGGGATGAAATCAACTTTGTCATGGTACATGATCTTTTCAATGATTCGTTGCATTCTTTAGCACATAGCTTGAGGAAATTTTGTATCTGTGTT
The DNA here is from genome assembly GCA_004027455.1 of Hydrochoerus hydrochaeris. Classification (NCBI taxonomy): domain Eukaryota; kingdom Metazoa; phylum Chordata; class Mammalia; order Rodentia; family Hydrochaeridae; genus Hydrochoerus; species Hydrochoerus hydrochaeris. The sequence goes on from PVLA01004450.1 coordinate 27,775, forward strand.
CCTTAAGGAAATTGGTGTATAATTTCCTATTTATTAAGCCCTTGTTTGTTTGTTTGCTTTAGTATCTGAGTAATTCTAGCTTCAAGAAATATGCTTTGCACTATTTCTTTCAATTTCACATAAGAGTCTGATTAGTATTGGCATCAATTTTTCCCCTGAAGCTTTTGTAAAATATTGTAGTGAATTCACTGAGTCCTGGACTTCTTTGAGTTGGTAAAATTTTTATTACTGCCTCAGTTTCTTTGCCCACTATTGGACTGTTTAGACTTTTTATACCTTCATTTTCAGTTTTGGTAATTCACATGTGTTGAGCAATCTATCCATTTCTTCTAAATTTCTCAACTTATTAGAATACAAGTTTTTAATATAGTAATCAAAATCCACTGTGAGTTTACCTTTTTTCATTCATAAATACATTGGTAAGCATCTTCTTTCTTTCTTTCTTTTAAGTTTGGCTAATATTTTGTCCATTTTTTATATCCTTTCAAAGAACCAAATCTTTAGTTCATAGATTCCTTTTACTTTTTTAGTCTCAATTTCATAATTTTCACTTTGATATTTCTCATTTTTTTCCTTGTCCCAGTTTTGGATTTGAATTGCATTTTTCCTCTTAGTACTTTGTAAGGTATGATTAGTGTATTTATCTGTTTTTCTAATGTGGTCATTGATAGCTATAAACTTTCCTCTTAGACTGTTTTCATTGTATCTGATAGGCTGAAATACATTGTACTGCCATTTTTATATAATTCTAGAGATTTTTAAATTTTCTCCTTGATTTTTTCTGTGACTTACTGATTATTAAAGACTTTAGTACTTAATAGACACATGTTTGCATAATTTCTGTGATTTCTTTAGCCATTGACTTTGGATTTTGTTGAGCTATGATCTGATAGTATATATGAAGTTATTTTTTTTGTGTGTGTGTGTGTGTGTGTTTATTAAGACATTCTTATGGTAAGAAATGTGGTCTACTTTGGAGAAAGTTCCATGTGTTGCTGAGAAGAACATGTATTCTGTTGTTGGCTGAAAATACAGTAGATATTTATTAAATCCATTTGTTTGATAATGTGGTCCAACTCTGATATTTAAGTTTTCTACTTGACTTGCACATTTGTGATCTAGAGTTTCCCTAATATGACTGTGTTAATCCTTATCCAATCTTTCATGTGCAGTAGTATTGGTTTTATAAATTGGCTCTGCTGACTTTCAGTGCATATATATCTATAATTATTATCTATTCCTGTTGAATTGTTCCTTTTACCAGTAAGCAGTAAGATTATTTGTTTCTCTGGTCAGTATTGAGATTTATTTTGTCTGAATATATGTCAGCTACCATTCCTGCTTATTTCTAAACTTTTATTTCACTGGATATCAATTTCTATCCTTTGATTCTATGCTTCTTTGTGGATGACCTATTTTTCTTGTACAGAAGATACAGTTGAGTTTTTTTATTGTAACTTACCAATTTGTGTCTCTTGATTGGAGAGTTAAGACCAAGAATTAAAAAATTTATTGATGAATATTTAATAAATTATTAAAATTTATTAATGAAAGATATTGATTGATTCCTGTCATTGTATGATTTTTCTGTTGCTTACTCCATTTTGCTTAACTGCTCACCTTGCATGAGGAATCCACTCCTTTAGGCTGTTTGAATACTTTCTGTAGTACTGGTTTGGTGATCATAGGTTTCTTAAAGGTGCTGTTTATTATGGAAAAATGCTATTTCTCCATCAAGTAGAAAGGTAGTTAAGAATGATATATTAACTTTTGAATTAACAATTGAAAGTTGTTTTTTATTAGAGGTTGATAAACTTTACAGCATACCTTCTTCTCTAGTAGCTTTTAAAAGTCTATCCTTTTGTTGGACCTCTGGAATGTTAACTATGATTTGTGATGGAGAAGTTCTTTTCTGATCATTGATATTTGGAGTTCTGTAAACTTCTCTTATATGGAAATTTAATTTTTCCCTAAACTTGGAAATTTTTCTTCGATAATTTTGGTAAACATATTTTTTACACCTCTTTTCAAACTTCTAATTCTTCTTAATTCCTGTAGCTTATAGGAGCTGCTTTGGGGGAATAAGGAGTTTTGGAGGCAACTTGTTGCCTTGTTTTCTCCTGTTTTTATTCCCCTTTTGCACTGTGGTTCAAGAACAATTAGTGTGGACTGACTCAGTTTTTAGTATGGAGAACTCTACTGCCCAATGATGTTATCTTGGCTTTATATGTGTTTTGGTGTTTATACACCTCTTCAAACTACTCAGCATAATAGGATCAACTCTGTTCCCTGTGTTGCAAGGGAAGAAACTCTTAGTCGTATCAGTATCTACAGAACCGACTGTGTATCAATCTTGTGTATGAAACTTGTTTTAATAATTTCACTATTTTCAGTAACCCATAAAGACCATGATATATTAATATCAACAAGTATGCCAGGATGTGTTAAGTGAGGGAATGAAAAAATAAAAGGATAGCAACAGACCAAAAGGTAGAGCAGGAGAAAAAGATACAATATCAGAAGAAAGAAAAAATTAAAATTCATTGATTTTGTTTCTGTGTCACACCTGAAGCAGTGGGCTGGAGAAGAGGAGACATAAGAAAGTATTCTTGGGAATGAAAGAAGGGACCAAGAAGATGCAACAGGAGGCTGAGGGAAACTGCAAGAAGGGGAAACCTGTTAGCACCCTAATACCTAGTAACCGTGTTTGAATCTTCTATGCACAGGTTTGGTTGGGTTACACTGACTTGGACATGAAAAGTATTGTTTAGCGTAAGGCACCAGCTTAATACTTATTCACATATATAACATATACATGTGATCAAAGACACATATATAACATATATATGTGTGTATATATATTTGATCAAAGAAAAGGCAAAGAGAAGCTCAAAATAAACAAGAAAGAGCCAACAGAGATAAAGAAAAATCCACAGTCACTAAAACAGCAAAGTAAAGCATCTTCTCCACCTTATTTAAACTGCACTACAAATGTCAGCAGAGAGCTCTTCTTCCCCTTACACTCACACAGGGAGAAGGCTTGTCCTGTGCAGGAGGCTGGATGCACTGCGGGCACTGGCTCTTTCCTGCACCTCTCAGCACCGTGCGTCACTGGGTTCACGGGCAGTCTTTTCCCATTGCTCTTTTCTGTCCATCTTCCCCTGAAATTCTCTCAACGCAGCCGTTCCTTTGATATGTTCTCTTGACTGCCAGTGAGTGAGGCATGTGCGGATCCAGGGGACCTCAGAGCACATCTCCCCTGTAGAAGCTGCACTCTCCTGGGTTTCAGTTCTGTGCGTATGGCCACAGCTATCTGGAGACTTTTGCTTTTGTCTTGTGCTCATGCACTTCCATTAGAGTCTGAGTGGAGAGTATGCAGTGTGGTTTGGCCAGTACCCAGTTCCTAACTGAGTTCTAAAATGGCTTTCTCCATCTGGGCGCCTTTCCCTCCTTGATAATCCCCGTGCCTCTGTACTCTCTTCACACCCATATGACTATTCAGAGTCCGCTTTGAAACTGTTTTTCCAGGATTCCCAGGACTTAAAAAAATTTAGCTGGAAGCAGGTGTACTCTTCTGAGCACCAAATGGTGGTCAAGAAGTCACAGTGAACAGAATTCCCCACTGTTTTGGAGAATTATGAAGAATCGCTTGCTCTCACACTACTCCAACTGCTTTTCCCTCTGAGGCTGTGCTGGCTGCACTCTGTGGCCCCTGAAGCATGGCTTTCCCAGTGCCCAGCTCCAGGATGGTAATCAGTACTGTGACCTTGTTGTCTGCTTGTCTAAGACCCCACCCATGTAGGTAATCTGCAACAAAATAGTTGTGGAGTTCATTCACAGGATGGAGATAAATAGCAACCCTCTTCACCACCCATTTCTGAACAAAGGAAAGTAAAGGCACAGGCTGGTTTAGAACATGGATTGTTTTGTTGGTGAAGGCTAATGTGGAGGGCTTGGTTTGATTTAAAACAAAGGTAAGTCTTCCAAGTAAATCTCCAAGGAGAGGAAATTGCATAACCAGTAACAGTCATGGTAGACCTGAGAAGTCCTCTCTTGCTGGAGGGCAGAGAGGAATTACGCTTTTTGTGTGCTAGCTAGTTTGCAAGAAAAGGAAGCAACTGCACTAAATGTGCCCAGCTATTATTCTCAAGTTTATCCAGAAAGAAATTTGCTACACATCCTCTGGAAGACAGTTTAAGGGTAGAGAGATGCCTGGGTCCCCATTAAAGGAATAAAATATCAAGGACAGTGCAGCTTTCTTGTGCTTTCCCACCTCCTCCCACCTTCACTCCTTGGAATGACAAGGGGGCCCATGGCAGAGAGCTGTGTGTGTTCCCCTGGCCTGAGATTGGCAGTGACTTAAATTGTGCTACATCTGTCTTTCATGGATCCAGGATCTAAAACAAGCAGATTCCATTGAGTGTGCTCCTGAGATCATTAGTGTTTTGTTTAGATTTTTTTCCATGTGTAAATTTCTGAATTGATTGAAACATATTATGCTCACTAAATTATCTTAAATTAAGCCTTGATTTAAATCTTAAAGTTATTCTCCCCATTATCTTAGTCAATTCTTGTTGAAGGGATTCTTAACAAAGAATCCTGGTAGGAGCTTGGAATTCCTTCTCAGAAGTTGTTCAAGAGTTGCATTAGTTTATTTCCAAGAGTCTTAAAGAGTACATTCCTTTACTAAGGTGAAAAAAAAACTTATTTAATGCTTATTTAAACACATAAAAAAATTCATGTTTTATGAATTTTTTAGAAAGCATGGCATAAAATGACCATGAATTTATTAAACCATTAAATAACATAAATGATGTAAAGTTTCAGAAAGTGCTGTTACATACACACAGACATACACACACAGTAAAGGGCTTAGCGAGTGTGGAACAGGTGGTCATAGATGAGTTTTAAACAAGCACCCAGGTCCTGCCTCACTGGAAAGGTACAATTTAGGCAGCACCAGTTGGGTGTTTTGGAAACGTGAGCTGCGAGGACACCGTGGAGAAGCACGGTGCCACGCGTGGGGGGTGAGAGCACTGGTTCCACCCCCTGTACGCCTCACATCTCAGGAAGTAGCTCAGTGGCTGGGAGAGCTAGAATAACCCTCACTTGATGAGGAATTTCAATCTGCTCTGGGATCTTTTTCTCATTAGATGTCTTTGGGTCTCAGTCACTGCTTCTCAATTACATTTAAAATACTTACTTTTAATGGCCTTTTAAAGAGCAGTTAGATACAGTGCTTATCAGCTCAACCTGACCTTTAAGTTCTCATTTTCCTCTTAGTTATTTCTAATCTGTTGTCTAAGATCTCAACCTTTTCCTCAAGAATATTTCTCTTCCACCAATTCAGTCAGCCTCACTTGTTTTCTTTTGCTTTTATTCCTGTGCCACTTCTATTTTGATCATCAGACAGAAGCACTCTCCTCAAATCAATCTAGCTTTCTTTCAATTTATAAGCAAAATGTGACTCCAAGATTCAAAAATACTTCAGACTCAGAACTTTAATGCTGCTTTACTAGTCTGCAATAATTTCTTCAAGTTGTTCCTCTTTTTCAAGTCATAAAAATGGAATAATTCTTTAATATAAGATAATACTAATAATTACTTTGCAATCACTAATATCAGTTAATAGTGAACCCCATATATTGAATCATAAAAAGTTAATCTCTGGCCAGAACATATATAACTTAAAACTCTGAAGTCCATTTGGACAAAACAGTGAGTAATGACACCTAAAAGTCTATGGATTTGCCACATGGGTACATAATTACCTATCTCTTCCACAGTTTCTTATCTGAGTTTAGATGTAGAATTGCATTTGAGGTAAGCTATATAAAGCTGGCAGGTATGCCTGGTATTAAGCTGTTGATTCAACTCCCTCCAGCCATCCAATTTCACTTATGGGGTAAAAGATGCCTGAGACTTATTTGTGACCTTCCCATCTAAGGTACACAAGCTCACTTAAGCCTGGAGCTTATTCATAGGAGCATAAAATACTTTGTTCCTCTCACACCTTATGACTGTACCACTGGAGGCTGATTTAATAAAGTCCTCTTTGCTTAGCACATTGACTCGAGAATTTTTCAGAAAAAAAAATCATACCAAAAAATACAACAAAGTTTGAAGGGACAAAGTAAGCAAGAAAATCAGACTCAGAGGTGGCAGAGATGTTGGGATTATTGGACCAGGAATTTAAAACAAGTCTGAGTAATATGCTAAAGACTCTGAATGGAGAAAGTAGACAACATGCAAAAACAGATGGATAAGGTAAGCAAAGAGACAGAAGTCCTAAGAAAATGTCAAAAAATAAATGTTAGAGATCAAAAGTAAAAGAAAAAAGGAGCATCTATGATGAGCTTAAATACTGACTGGACACGGCTGAGGAAGGAATCAGCTCACTTGCAGTTGTCTCCACAGAGACACACAAAATGGAAAAGCAAAGAAAAACTGATGAAAGGTCAAGAATTCAAGGCTAAGCAATAACTATATACTGCAAAGTACACTATTAAGTATGAAGTATATATAAGTTTTTTTTTACAAAGAAGAAAGAAAGGAACTAATAGAATAAATCTTTAAAGCAATAATGATTACAAGTTTTTCCCCAAATAATATAACATACCAAACCTCAGGTCCAGGTTAAGCAAAGAACACCAAGCAGGATAAATTTTAAGACACTACACTGAACTTTTAACTTTCATCAAGGCTGCAAATACATGCATCCCAAAATTACCTGAACGGTAATCATCTTCAATGGAGAGCTACTTTGGCCCCTAGGGAATGCTTGGGAACATTTTCGGTTGAGGGACATTCACTTCTGACATTTAGTGGGCAGAGGTCAGGAATACTGCTAAACATCCTGTAGGGCTGAGAAACATCCTCCAGCTCCACACCAGGAGTGCCAAGAGTGGACAGCACTTCTTCAGGTAAAGCCCTTACATTCGTCAACCCTAACAACAAAGTTAACTGCTCTCTGAAGAGCAAAAGTGCTTGACCTGGTATCCACAGTTAAAAGCTAACTACACCAAGGCAGCTGCTGAGCAGCCTACAATCAGCCTGCATAGACCATCATGATAAAACCCCCAACACACATATTGGACGGATAGGGGTTCCACCAACAAACCATTGGCATCAGCCTGGTGCCTCCTAAGAAAGGAACTGTGAACAGAGAAGAAATTAAATATTATTTTTCTTATTCCTTTGACAATTTGGAATTTATGTTTGCCATGTAAATTAATACCCACAAATATGTATGTTTAGCCAATCATATGTAAGTATAATTTATAAAAGCAATATCATATGTTAAGCAAAATATTTCTGAAGCCAGAAGAAATGGGTTTGAATCTCAGGGCTCATAATTACTGAAGGGAAAACTTTTAACTACTTATTTCACTGCGACTATGTTTGAATCATTCCTCATTTATAAGATGAGGAGACTTGTGGCTGCTGTAATGCATAGAGGGTAAATGCATATAAATGCCTCTTACGAATGCCTCGCATTAGGGAGTGCTGAAGTGCTGGTCTTCACGTTCCTAACACATAAACGTACATCTATGGAATGCATAGGGCAAAATGTCTTTAGAATGAGGTGAAGCCTGTTTGTCTGAAATAGAGCTCTAGGAAAACCAATGCCCAAAGTAGTGAGCTCTCCAAGGACCACACATACCGCGTTAAAGGAGGCAGTGACCTCACTGTCTTCAGGTCACTTCCTTGGGAAAGCCAGTGTCAGAAGTAGATAAACTCAATGCTGACAAAAACTTGGTTCGGGTCATTTTCTTGTAGCTAACCTAGCTTTCCTGTTCTGCCTATACTGGTATTGTTGACAGTTATTTCAGATTACCCTTTTTTCCCTATATATCAGTAATCTTACATCTCCATTTCACAGCACAAACGTCAAGGACAGATATGAGAAGAATATCATGGAAAGAGCATGACTGGGATTTAAACAGGTTTGGGTTTTATGAAGTTTACGCTCAAGTCCACTACAACTCTGGGTGATTTACTTAGATCTCTTGAGTTTTATCTGTCGATGAAGTGAAATTGACCATTTCATATCTTTTCCTTATTAAATTAGGTCATGTACAATTCATCTTGGCTGCAGAGCTTGTAGGTGTTCACGAAAGGGAATCATGATGACCATGAGGAGAGGGACACTGGGTGTCTTGGTCCCACGCTCTCCAGGGGAGCTGCTCTGCACTGCTTTCTACGATGTTCTCCACTCAGGGAGGTGAGCACCTGTGTGCTAAATCAGTGCAATCCAAGGGAAGGGAAGGAGAAGGAGAAGTGATTTCTACCTATTTATGCCCCTCGTGTCTTCCCTGAATTGTCTGAAGGCTATGACAGCCTTTCTGTTTAGGGATACTTTATTCTCCTAGATTTTCTGCATCTAAGGGTACTTTTCCTTTTGTGTGTGTATGTGTGTGTGTGTGTTTTGGGACTTGAACTCAGGACCTCACTCTTACTAGGCAGGTGCTGTACCACTGAGCTATATCCCCAGCCCACTTTTTCACTTTTTAGAAAGAGCTTTTACTTATTAAAATGTCTTCAAACTATCTGGTTTGAATGGTAACTGTATTTTCTGCCAAGGCTTTGGTGGGTACAGTTACTAATGATGAGAGTGACAATCATGATTGGAATTGTGGGTGCCTCAATGATTTGTGTAGAGGCAAAATATTATCTTCCACTGCCATTTTTCTTAACACTGACAGAACTCTTGAAATACTTTGCAGATTTAGAATAAAAACAACGGATTATTGCCTTTTAATTTATTGGTATTATGTCAGAAATTTGGTTCATAATGAACTGTACACATTACTAAATGATAATAACATGTCAAGCTAGAAGCATTCACAAGCAAACACAGGTCTATCATCGCTTTACTACTGAGATTTCAAATGTTTTCTAGAACACTAACCTATAAGCTAAAGTCTCTTAATTCAACCTTATCTGGAATTCTGAAATCTTGAAAAAAAATTCCATTAAGCACACTAAATCTGTAACACAAAATTTAAATAGTTGGTAAGCTTCTCATATTGTGATTGTTAGTTTAAGGTTCTCAAGAGATTTAGCTGTGAAATTAATACAATCACTTTTCTGCCAAAGAATATTACACCAAGTTAATGAAACTGTCAAAGACAAGACTGAACAATATACACATCAAAGACACCAGTTCTCAAAGTCTGGTCTTCAAACCTCATGATATCTTAATCCAATAACAAAAGTTTATCAAATTCTAGCACTCTTTTCAGTTTGGTGAGCTATTTCTTTTTACTAGGGAAAGGTACTTTAGTACCTACAACATTGGGCCCATAAATTTCATGTGGATATATAATTGATAACCCTAACTGCAACAGTTTTGAATGACTCAGAAAGGATTAGTAATAATTACGTGGGGAGATAGCTGTGGACTGAGACAGTAGTCAGAAAGCTGTGATGTTTGGTCATTCTATTAAATTTGACCTGAACTAAATAAAAGTTTTTTGTTTGCATTTCAGGTTCTTATTTCTTGTCCTGAAACAGTGCTAGTTCTCAGAATGTACCCCCTTAGGGCACTCTTCATGATTTTTCAGCAGGTTTTTTTTTTTTTTTCCTTCTTGTTTTAGGAATTTATGAGAGAATCAGCCCTTGGGTCTCCGCTCATTGGCACTTCTATTACTCTTTTCAGTAAGCATCAACAAAGAAAAAGCAAAACCTGCTGGGGTTACTGAATCTATCAGCATCTTTCTTTTGATTATAAATTTGATGGCTTTTTTTTCCTCCAAACATCCATGTTCCAAATAAACACATTCTACAGATTTGAATGTCAGTAAAACTTACACTAAGATACTTATTTATCTCAAGTCCATTAGGAAATATCAAATTAATAATATGATATAAGAAGTATTCCTTTAAACAAGTAAATGTCACAGGTTATAAAATTTTAAAGTCTGAAATTTGTCTATAAAGGAAAATGTGCAATAATAAAATCATATGCAGAAACTTCTGCCTGCCCCACTGTAAACTGGTGAAGCCAACAACCTTCAAATGAGAGTCTGTATTGCAAATAAGTATGGCATCATAGCACTGAAGACTCTATTGGTGCTGCTGACATGAAGTGAATTATACATAATAACCTTGTAAGTGATCATATTTCCATCAAGATATGAATATTTTTCATGTCATCTCATGGTCCTGTTTTGAAGCCATAAATCATTATCTACTACTGCTTTGCCATGATTAAAGTTTAAATGGATGAGCTAACTTCCACTGAGCTTTGTGAAACCTTAAACACTGAATATTGAAAAACAGCTTTGAGCAGTTTGCACAATAAATACATTTAAAAGCAAAGCTCTTCCACTGGAGCTTAAAGAAGCATTTTGATATATAATGAACAGTACAATCTATTTATAATGAACATCTATGCAGATCCCTTTATTAAGCATAATCTGTTAAGACATTATTAATTTAAAAGTATCTTTTTAAAGTTAAGTCCACAAAACTTTTAATATTCTGCAAGTAAAATGTTCTCTTTAGAGCTCACTAAGCAGCACCACAAATCATGACACAAACTCTTGCAAAGAGTTGCAATGTCAGGGGCTGTGGATTTAGCTCAGTGGCATAAGTGCCTGCCTTGCAAGCGAGTAGTCGTGAGTTCAATCCCTGGTACTGATGATAAAAAAAAAAAAGAGTTGCTATGTCTTTAAAAGACATAGCAAGTCCATGTCACTCGGCCAAACACACATAGAACTGTGATCTCAGAGTTCGAGTGAATGAGGCTTAGACTAATACAATTGTCCTGCAATTGAAAAATGAATAACATTCAAGAGGCAATGAATTTGCACATAGATTGGTGAGTGGCGGGATTATTCCTAAATATAGGAGCAATTAAAATAAAATTTGTCTTGCATAAGTATATTAGTTGAGGTTGTAAATAATTTAGAATCCTATTCACCTATATGTTATGTTATGTTATGTTATGTTATGTTATGTTATGTTATGCTATCTCTAATAGAGAGGAACTCATTGCATGGGATTTTATATTTTTAAAAACTGTTTGTATAATTGCACTGTGTAGTTTATCCTCCAGAGAGCTCAGAAAGATGGTATGATGTTCTGAGAACACAGCTGTACCCACACAAATGTCATGACACTGATTTACACTATGCTTGTGTGCTCACTGTAGTATTGTACAGTCAGATACATACTGTACAACAGGAAATTTCATAAACAAACAAATAAAGAGAAAATGCTTTATAGTTTTTAATGCCTTAATTAGCAACCTGTTATAAAATTCCCATGTCAAATGAGTCCTTTCTTATTCAAGTGATTAGAATCATGTAGTGAGAAATGTATTTAAATGTCAATTTGAGAAATGTGTATGCATTTATTACCAGTGATGACTGTCAATGGCAAACTTACAATGTCATGGTTAACTTATAAGAAAATGAGAAAATAAATAGACACTCTGTTTTGATTTTTTGTTTGAAATATAGAATCTGCCATATTGAATAATACCCATAGGGATGGGAAGAAAGTTTGTGTATTTTTGCAATACAAGTAACCAATGTTTTGGTTAATGAAAAGACAGGGATTACTGAGAACAAAAGCAAAGCTAACTCCATGGAACCGCTGTTAGGCTAACACATGTCAGCTCTTGTCGGGACCTGTGACTATGCAACTTCCTACCAGAGCTGATTTCAAGTGGAAATTTATAATGGAGTAGCATCCTAAGGGGTGGTTTTTGTGAAACCACAGTTGTGAAGGCAATGACCAGATTTGTATAAGAAAGAATGGGAAAATAAATCGTGCCCTAAAGTAACCATTAGCTCTTTGACATGATTACAGTGATTTTAGAGGGACTGTGTATGACAGGAAGCACCTTTTATAGTCTAATGAATATCATGGCTAAGATGAGGAGGAGCCTTTGACTGCACAGTTTTTCCCAGCATATTTTTTGAAAAAAACATATTTTAGAAACTAGAGATATAATAACACCTAATAGGCCTTTATACTAGAAGCATTGTGATTAGGAAAAAGACAGTGGTTGAAGAGCTTTAGATTTTAAGGATGACAGTTGAATGCTGGGAGTAAAAAGAACAAGAGATAATGTCAAACCTGAGTAGAGGGCATGACCAATTTGGGTAACTCTTACTTTATAGAGAGAAGCAGAACACATCAAAAAGCACAGGAAAAGTAAAATCAGATTAATAAGGAATTCCACACCATGTGGTGTCACTGAAAGAAAACAGAAAACATACTTGAAGAAGATTCTCTTGGCAATAAACTAAATACTATGAATAAGTTGATGATCACCAATTTTAAAAAATAAGTTTCTAGATTTTTTTGATAAGCCTATGGTTTATTTAAAGAAAAACTTCAGATAAATCTGAATCCATTCTGAATCAATCAGAATAAACATTCTGATTGAAAGGATTCAGATTCAGATTGAATCAAGGATACAGATTGAAAGGGGGCAGAAAAATAAGAAATATTTTGTGGGAATACTCAAAATTTTTAGCTGATTGTTAAATACATAAAGCTGAACTGACAGGTTATGGGTTAGCAAAGTAACCGGTAGATAGGTTAAGATCTGAATGTGCAAAAAGAAGATCACTAATAAGAGATAAATAATATGAGAGAGAAAATAAAAAGTGAAAATAAAAGGAGGAAGAAGTGGAGAAAGAGGAAAAACAAGGAGAGAAAAAGAAAGAAAAAATTAAAATAACCTAAAAGCAAAGAATTCAGGAGAAATAAGGATAGGAAAGATAATTTTTGTGGACATGAAAATATAAAATGTGTCAGGTGAGATTAACTCACTGTGAGAAGCTAAAGATTGGTAGGAATAGAGGTTCCCCACATATGTATAGGACTCTTCTGCTGGAAGCCAGCTTTTGGGACTGAATATCATTTCCTCTGGAATCACAAAAATGTCTTGCATCCTGCCTAAGTCACTTTGGGAGTACAACTCAGTAAGCATCTCCAACTTCTTTGTCTCAGTTTTCATGGTGTAATAATGTAACAACATTCATTCCATACTAAAAACGTTTCTCAACCCTGGAATATACAGGCGTGCTAAAATTTATCAGCTGATCAGTAACATCATGCAATACAGAACAGACACAACCAACCTTCACAACCTGCATCCTTCACAACCTGCATTCTTGCACGGAGAGAGTAGGAAGCATTTAGCCAGTTAATGTGCAGTTTAAAAGCATCACCTACTCTGTACTAACAAGTTAAAGAAACCTCAGAAGATCCAGAAGCCTCAAGCAGACACTTCCTGGTGACACTTGCAGCCTACAATTCAAAAATAGCTTCTTGATTTTATTTGCATGCTTTTTTCTACTTTCATGGAACTTTTCAGACTCTCTCTGATCCTGAAGAGCAAGATGGAAGATCTACTTCTTCTCAAGCAAACTTTTGAAATCTTCTTTCTTGCCTCAACATCGTGTCTCCCAACTTAGTTGGCTGGTCACACTGTGAGTAGCAGCTACATGCTTTTTCCTGAAGATGGGCTTCGCTGTCTCATTTGTTTCCCTTAACTCTGCCAAGAACTTTGTAAACCATTGTGTTTTCTATTAAATTATTTTCAGCTACCTATTTATGGTGTACTGTTTCTCTTAAAGATCATGACTGTTACAGCTGTAGAATATGTGTGTCTGTACAGATAAAACATTTCCATGTTTGGACAATATCTCATTTATTGCCTATAGTATAAGAGCAAATTCCTATCGATGCATTTTGATTTCCACGTCTCCAGCACTGGTTGTGAGGTCTCGCCAGCCAGTTATGCTGATAAAGCACTGGAAACCTCATTGGCACCGGTGTCTCATCTACGCACCACACCAGTTTATTTATCTCTAGTATACAGATGTCATAACTGATGGCAGGAAATAGGTAATTTTTATTTAAGACCTTCCTGTGTCACCTTGAAAAGGTTATTCCTCATCTATAAACTGTGGATAATTATTTTACCTAATTAATAGGTTTGCAGAGTAGATTAAATGCATAATATATGAGAAGTGCTTTGAATAGTGCAGTGCTAGTCAGGTTTCTCCAGAGAAGCAGAACCAATAGGACAGGAAGATAGAGACATATTTGTATATAGGTATCTAAATATATGGACATACATGTGTGTATATGGAGAGAGAGAGAGAGAGAGAGAGATTTTATTGAAACAGAGTCATGCAATTACAGTGTCTGGGAAGTGCTACAATGTGCCATTTTCAAGCTAGAGAACCAAGAAAGTTGGTGTGTAACTGATTCTGCATCTGAAGGTCTGAAAAACAGGATTTTTGATGTGGGTGGTAGGAGATGATGAATGCTCCAGCTCTAAAGGATGGGGATAACCTCCCCTTTCTAGACCTTTTTCTTCTCTTCAGGAAGGCTCTAAACTGATTAAGTGAAGCTCACATCTCTTAATGAAAGCAGATATTTATTCAACGCACTCATTCAGACACTGATCTCTTTCAGAAGCACCTAGAAATAATATTTCACTGACTATTTAGATTTGTCTAAGTCTAGGCAAGTTGACACATGAAATTGACCATCACACAGGATTTGAATCTGTAGTACATAGTATAGAAATATTAGCTGCTCTTTCTCTTTCTGTCATGGTTTACAATACTGTTGTTATTAATATTTGCTGTTGTTATCATTATTATTATTACTATTATTATAACTTTGATGAGCATTGCCATTTTATAGGAGGCCAAATTTACCGAGGGGTCCTAAAATTCAGTGAAATGAATCACTCACAGTATGAGATTGTGGCAACAGTAGTTATATGATTTCTGGGGTGTCTAATAGTCTCAGTCAGCACACAGAAAATCAGTCTTCCCCATTCATGCAGTATCACTAGAAATACTAGTCAAATATCATGCTTGATTTCTCAAAATCTTGGTTTTTTTAAATTTCTTACCCCCAAAACTCATAAAACTCAATTTACCATCAGTGAAAAATTAGAAATCCTTTAAATCTTTCATCCTATTCCATTTCTTCAACTACTTTGTAAGACAGAACCAACTGAACTGATCTAGCCAACTCATTATGTGCATTGTGTGTGCCTCTGTGGGTGTGTGTGTGTGTGTGTGATTGCTAGTGCAGTGAGTCCAAACTTCACAACAGGCCAGCAAAGTGAGAACTCAAGCTGCACTTCTGTTACAGACTTTAGAGGTTCTCTGGGAATCCCCAGTTTTGCTCTCAAGCACTTAACTCAGTTGATGAGGTCCACACACACACGAACAAAGGTAATCGCTGCATAGAGAACACCAACTGTCTGCACTAGCCACATGTATAGAATTCCTTCACAGCAACACCTAATTAGTGCTTGGCCAAAATTTGGACATGTTAGTCACAGACTAACTGTCATACAGGATTAAATACTTTCATTTTTTATGTAAAAAGTCCAAGTCTTTTTAGTCTAATTACTTGCAAATTATATTTCTCCCATAAGGTTAGGCCCCCAAACACCAAGATTTATAAATTTCTCCTCTCATTGTAAACTGTCAACATAAACTTAGCCACACCTTCACTCCCAGCTGATAAACGTTCAGGAAGCTTCATGAATCCTAAAGAAACACCCTTGCGTTCCCTACTAAGGGACCAGTATGTCTGTATAATTGGCTGCATTCTCTTCTCATACAATAGTAGGAAAACTGTCACTTGCTCTAATGTTTGTTCTTCTGCTTGTGATTGATGACATATTACCTCCTGGAAGCTGGAGGAATTTGCTGCTCCGGGAACTGAACAAGCACTCATTTGAGAAATGATTTTGCCTCTTCTCACAGGGCTTTCTATCAAATGTTCCAATATCTTCTAAAGTAAAAGGAGAGAGAGAGAGAGGAAGAGAAAGGGAGACAAAAAGAGACAGAGATAGGAGACAGAGAGAGAAACAGAGGGACAGAGAGACAAAGAGACAGAGAAAGAGACAGAGAGGCAAGGAGACAGAGACAGAGAGAGAAAGAAGTGAGAGAAGACAGAAAACATTTAAGTTTCTGCACTGTCACATATTTCTGAGTAAATTTTACTTAATTTTACTAAATTTTTCAGGTCCCTGAGTTAGAAACTTAAATAGTGAAAATGTTAGAAGGATTTACCTTCCTTTTGATGTTTAAGTTTCATGGAGTATAAAACCCTGGGTTGAAAATTAAGTATTACATAGCTGATTTTTCTCCCAGAGAAAAGTATTTACGTTCCAAAGGTAAAAAGCCAGGATCCTTCCCCTTTTAACTGCGAGGAAATTTTGGAAACATTAAGAAATAATATATTCTCTCTCTTTCAGAAAGTCAGATAGAGTGCTTAGAAGCTCCCCAATTTATATTTTTGAAATTTCTCGTATACAGTAAGGTTTTATATGACTTTTGGATCTCATCATGTCATCACAAAAGAGGGAAATTGGAAAATTTTGTACCACTGTTAAACAGTATACTTGAATTAAACTAATAGAAAACTAAAACTAATTTTCATCATTTTGTATATGTCAGTGTATGTGGAGCAGTTGAGCCACAGTTGAGCTGGAGGTTGGCAAACTCCCTGAAATTAGAGCAAAGCCAGTCCCAAGGACACAGAAAGCCAGAGACAGAATGTGTAAACAAGTTGACCTCTGGTTCAGTTGCATATCAATAGGTTTCTTGGCCTTGGTGTGTCTCCTCCTTAACTGTAGCACAAATAGCTCTAGAGTGTTTTGTCTTTCAGTGTTCTCAGCAAAACACTGGGACCTTGCACTCTTGACCCCATCACTCACTTTCCCCCCTTTTTTACTCTGTATAAATAAAGATGATGCCGGGGTTGGGACATTGTTGCTGCTTCTCCATCAGAGAGGTCAGTTTTGTCTTAATTCAACATTTTAAAATTCACTGTCTTATGACTACTGATTCAGTGATTTCACAAACAAAATAGTAACTCAATAATTCTTCATTTCAAGAAAAAATATGACTAGAATCTGGTAAATAAATTTTAAAAATAACACATTATATGAATCAGAACAAAATATACAAACCATCTAGTCTCAAATATGTGACTCTTAAAGGAAAGTTTTAATAAGCCAATTAAGAGGTACATAATAGAGGTAAAGTTTTAAAGAAGAAAATAATAAGACTGCAAATAGAGTAAATTTTATCAGTTTTACATTCAGCTATTTAAAAATATATACATATATATGAATCATATTTAAAAAGAAATCAGTGTCAATCAACATAGTTTTCTATTACTGAGCATTCTAAGTTGTCAGTTCACTGGCAAAGATAATGTTTTTACTACATTTAAAGGAAAACTGATGCTTCCTGGATTAATGGAAGTTACTGTTTTCCAAGAAAAAACTGCAGAAGTCTGTGGGATTTCCATCATTGGCTAC
Source organism: Hydrochoerus hydrochaeris (assembly GCA_004027455.1). NCBI lineage: Eukaryota > Metazoa > Chordata > Mammalia > Rodentia > Hydrochaeridae > Hydrochoerus > Hydrochoerus hydrochaeris. The sequence continues at coordinate 45,104 of PVLA01004450.1, forward strand.
TTTTCTTGTCATACCCAGGTTGAGACATTTTTCCTCCTAGCAATCATTTAAAAACGGTGGCAATTGCACAGCATGTAGAAAGTCTTCAAAGTCAAAATTATCTTCTTCACACCTTGAAAAAGGAGGAAATTTTATTTTGATGATCAAAATGTATTACTTTCTTTTAGTGTAACTTTTTGCTTATGTCACTGCTTGACTGATTTCCAATTCATAGTTCTTTTGGGATCTGAATTTTGATCCAGTGTGTGAAAATAAAAGGCATGTTTCTATCAATATTCTTTGTTTTCATTATCTTCATTTATAACTCTTTGCTTTGACAACAAATCAGATAGATTGATATTTCCAATAAAGGATTATTTAGTGAGTAAACACAATTATTTACTATTCCCTCCAAACTACCAGTGAGATGTCATAATATACACAAATTAAGACTGCAAATCTAGCAACACAAGCAGCAGGACACGATGTCACATGTGGACGAGAAAGTTAAAGAGATGTCCAGAAGAAAATAGACAGATGGGACCAGAGAGGCAGAGACTCAGCAGAATAACAAGCAAATCAAAATGGAGAGTCCTGCTGGGAGACGCGTCCATCCCACCTAGGGCTATGCTCCATTTTTTCTTGACTTCATCGACTACGTGCTTTACTAACCATTCAGTGACCACCTGTCCAGCTCTTTGAAGTGTGAGCTGCCTGCCTTCTTCTTTCCAAACCACTCTGCATTCGGTTTACTTGAGAGGATCCTACAACAGAAAGCATCTCACAGGATTATTGAAAAAGACTATGTAAGACAGAGATGCAAGCTGTCATGGCATTTTGTATAAAGCACCAATCATTTAAAGAAAGTTGGGGCACAGAAAAGAAGCAAGGGAGACAAAAATATTTCCTGGCCCTAGAGAAAACAAATATATATAATAGAAAATCTGCATCATAGAAAATACCTCTAAAGTGATGTCTTCCTTTTTATCTATCCATTGCTCTAGAAATCAGTAAATGTCTGAAAGGGAAGAAACATCCAAGAATTAAGGCTAAACCTTAAAATGTATGTTGGCACACAAACACAGTTATTTCACTACTAATACTGACAAAATACAGCTACAGTCTGATGAGGATTTACTATTATTTTCATGTCTTCCTTCATAAAGGTATAGAAATTCGTATTAATATGTTATCAAAATAATGTATCTATCAATGCTAGCTTTCACATCAGTACTGCTTATGCTTCCATTTATTCAGTTCTTATTAAACACATGCATGAAGAGCTTATTATAATCATAACAGTGCTTAACTGATATATTTTGCACTTTTTAATGTGTGACATATCCTACTAAACTGCTGGCATTGCATGAGGTATTGCGCAGGTTTTGTTAAGCAAAACAGATGGCAACCGCTCTTCGAGAGACACGTAATGCAAACATAATGGTGATCCATATGGTACATATAATTAAAATTTAGTTAGTGAAAGACTGCTATTAAAAATAAGCAAAACTGGAATCGAAAGCCATGGACGTGTCGGTGGCATGACCTCTGAGTAGGAAGAGTTACACTGCATGATAAAATTTGATTTGATACAAAAACGATCGGAAGAAATGAGCCCCTGGTACATCACAGAGGAATATGGGAATGTGGGGAAAGAAACTTTTTGGACAAAGTGGATGACAAGTTCCAAAGGCTAGAGATTGGAAGTACCACAATAGTGAGAAAAAGAAGGCAATTTTACTATATATTTCTTAGACATAGCTTGACCTTCTATTCAATGAAAACAATGTTGGTTCTCATTTAGGGCTATTGTGAGGGTTAAAGGTAGGAGCAAATACAGAACCTTTAGCAAACAATAAGAGGACTCTACAGTGAAAACTAAAGTAATCTGAAATAAAGCCATTGAGGAGAACATGAGAAGATGAAAACACAGGCCCGAAGTGCTAAAAACCAATATTGGCAAAGTGACCATATTACTAAAAATGATATATAGATTTAATTCAATCCCAATCAAAATACCAACAACATCCTTCACAGAACTAGTGAACTATCCCTCTCTTTATAAAGAACCAGAAGGGAATCCAAGTGTCAAAGTCATCCTCAGCACAAAGAACGAAGTGGGAGGCATTGGAATCCCAGATCGCAGGTTACACTGCAGAAGTGTCAGACAACAAATAACATGAGGCTGGCACAAAAATAGAACTGTTCCCCAATGGAATATAACTGAGGACATGGAACAGCCCCATGTGCCTTCAGACATCTGAATTTTTTTAAAAAAAATAGTAAAATCCAACAAAACAAAACAGAACAAAGCCAATCATAACAAAGCAACAAAACTGGGATGAACTTCAAAGCCAGATACTAGGAAAACAATAAGCTACCTTAGCATATCTTGTTATCTTCACAATAGTTGTCTATTCCATCAGATATAGCAAAATCAAACCCAAAATAAAACAGAATAAAACCAATCAAAACAGAATATTGAATAAAGCAAAAATAATCAGAACAAAGCAAAACAGTGAGAACAGTATTGGGTTTCAAACACAAGATAGAAGGTAATCCCCCATAATTGCTATATTGTATACTGTCATCCTCCGGAGAGATGGTCAGACCTCTGGCCCCAGAGCTGCAAAGTCAGCCAAACAATGTATCATTCAGTTGCTTTATGTACCTTAGTTGCCATCAGCTCAGCCTGTGCTCCAAAACATCGGGACGCTTGGTGGTGGTGATGGAGATTCTCAGCCCAGTAGGCTCATGGGAGGCACTGACTTTCCTGGAAGCCCCGTGGCTTACACAGTTTACCAGAAAGGCTGGCTGCTTGGCGTCTTGTTGGATCCTCCCAGTCCCAGCATGTTGGATTCTTGGGAGGTGGTTACTTTTCTCTCACACACCTGAATTTTAACAAAGTGACAAAAAGCATATGCTGGAGAAAAGATAGCCTTTGTAATCCATGGTTGGTAAAATTGGTTAGCTATGCGCAGAGGTATTAACCTAGATCCAGGTTTCTCACTCAATGCCAAAATCAAATTGGAATGGATCAAAATCTAGATAATAAAGACAGAAACACTGAATCTGCTGCAAACCTAGGTAAAATTTTTTAAGACGTGGGCATTGATAAGGACTTTCTGAAGAGAATTTCAGTTGCACAAGAAAAAATACCAAAAATGAACACGTTAGATTCCATCAATTTAAATATCTTCTGCACAGCAAAGGTAACAACAGAGAGGGAAGAGAAACTACAAAATAGAAAATAAATTTTTATCAGGTACTCCTCTGACAGAAACCTAGTATCCAAAATATATAAAGAACTCAAAAACGTTAGATACCCTATTGTAGTCAGGGTTTGCAAGGGAAATAATTAATATAAGACACATAATTTACAGAATTATTTTATAATGATCACTCAAACACAAAAAGTCAAACATAAAAAGTACAGAAATCTGTCCACACACTAAATCCCCCAAAACATCTGGCTAAGGGCCTGGATCTCATGGCAATATTCTAAGTGAGACCAGCTGAAGATCTAGAGCCCATGACAATGTCTCATGCAAGTCTGTTTCATGGGTCTGACCTTGGAAGGGCCCAAAAGTCAGTGGGGGAAGCCAGAAATCCTGTGTCTGCAGGACGAAAGATCTGTGCCAGTATCCTGAGGGTTCTACACTGGAGCCGGGAAGCCACACTCAAATAAGGACCAGGACAAAGTAAGGACCAAAAAGTACCACAGCCATTCTTACCTACAAAGAGGTCCCGAGGTCCTCCGACAGTAAGAACAGCTGAGTTCATATCAGGAAATCAGCATGACGAGCTTCTCCAGGAGACTGAGCAGCGCGACATCTTTCCCTCCAGAGCCATGAAGCTATGCTCAAAGTAAGGACCAGAGCTTCCCCAAAGTGAACCACAGTCATTCTCAGTGACAACAAGGTCCTGAGCTCCTCTGATGTTGAGAACAGCCAAGTTTATATCAGGAAAGAAGCTCAACAAACTCCTCCAGGAGAACCAATGGGAACAGGAGAACCACAAACACCCAGCAGAACCAACAACACAACACTGCTTCTTCCTCTCCACATCAACTTTTTATGTTGGCAACAGTCCCCAGGTGGCCATCCACACACAGTACCACGCTGATTCAGTTCAGCTGGTTGTTAAAAGTTGCTCATCATTTGTCAATACACCACATACCCCAAAATTAAAGAGCTGACTTTTGAAATTAACAGACATTTCTCAAAATAAGAAATAAAAATGATCAATATGTTCATAGAAAAATATTGAGCAGTTTTGACTATTGGAGGAGATGCAAATCAAATCAACACTGAAATTCCATTTCAGGCCTGGGATTTAGCTCAGCCTAGCAAGTGTAAGGTTGTGAGTTTGATTGCTGGTACCAATAAAATAAAATAAAATAAAATAAAATAAAATAAAATAAAATAAAATAAAATAAAATAAAATAAAATAAAATAAAATAAAATAAAATTTCCAGAAAGAACAGCTATCATTAAGAACAACAACAACAAAATAGCAAAAAACAACAGCAACAAAAAACAAAACAGAACAAAACAGGCTTGGAGAATTTGTAGACAAAAGGAAACATTTTACTTTGTGGCAAGAATGTAAACTAGCCCAGCCACTGCCAGAATCAGCAGAGGGTTTGACCCAGCTATTCCGCTTCTGGATATCATCCAAAAAGAGTTAAAGTGATCATATTATAATGATCTAGGCATGCCATGTGCGTGTTTTTAGCAGTTCATAGTAGGTACATTATAGAGTTAGCCTACATGCCCATGAAGAAATTAATGTGTAAAGAAAATGTGATATCTATCATGGCCAGAGGAGATAAATTTGAGTCATTTGTAAGAAAGTGTAAGCAATTGGGTACATAATGTTAAATGAAACACACTGGATACAGAAAGCTGAATGGCTTAATTCATATAAGAAACCCAAAATACACATAATTTATAGAGTAAAAGAAAAGACATGTTAGTATACAGGGTATTTGTAGAGATAACAAGGAAATCAAGGGAAAGTGGACAGGTTGGGGGACAGGAGTGGAAAAGGTAGTCAAAGTGACCAAGATGCCATATAATTTGCTAAAATACACTAACAATAAATATTCTGTTTTCCACATAACATTGACTCATTGATATTCAAGACTCATAAACTATTTCTAAACTGTAATTTTATTCTTTCATATTTTTCTCCTGTTAGATATGTGTATGATTTGTAAATTTCATCATGAATAACAACACCAATTCATGAATTTTTACTCATTTTTGGCATTATATTAGTTATGTAATGCTATAAAATAAACCACCTCAGTGTTCTAAAAATAGTTTAGTAAATGACAATCTGTCATATATTAGAAAATAAAATATATTGACCAGTGATCATTGTGATTGCAAATTCTTATTCATCTTAAGTTTATCTCATGCTGAGAAAGTAACATTTTTTATCAAATTTTTCTTAACGTATAACAAAATCAAGTACTTTGAGAATTAATATGATGAATTGGAAATGACTAGGGCATTAAGTTTTAAACCAAGGTGAATTTCAAAAAATGAAAGGATAGACATTATTTATTATGATACACTATAAGCTAATGCCAGCTTGAATAAGAAGGCTCAAATTGAGGTTCTATCACCAATTAGTAGCTCTTAGATCACTTTCTAAATAATCTAGATTAACAGTTTTATTTTGGAAAAAAATAGAAATACAAATACAACCCTTACAATGTTAGTGTAAGATCTGATATCAAGTTACATTGTTTTTAAAATGATATTTAATGACAATTTCTGCTTACTTAAAAATAATTTCTTGTATTCACTTTATTTTTATGACTTCCAAAATCAAAATGTAAACTCTGTAAAAATGTATTTTACTCATTATGTTTATCTCTGTATCTGTGGTCATTATATTTATTAAGTGATTGAACAAACGAGTGCTAGAATTTGTTTACCCTGTGTATCTATGAAACCATTAATTCAGGTACTGTTCCTTACAATATGTTAAGAAAGAACAAGTGAGTTGCCTATATAATCAAGGGTAAGATTTATTCCTATGGTTCAGAATAGCAGGTATGGCCACCCACAAAGTTCCTGACGTGTGCAATTCTGAACACACACATAGCAGACACACACCATAGAAACTGACCAAACTGGAAAAGTAGAACAACATGAAGTGGAACACTGAGGAATCTGTAAGGACAATTTTAAAAAGATCAGCTCAGCTTAATTCCCCAGGTAGATACTTTTTTTAAAAAAAAATGAAAATCAGATGAGTTAGTTTGAGAAACATATGTTTCAGGGACAGTGTGGTACATAATGAATACCAATAGTCACTGAAAGAAAGATGTTCCTGTGAAGGCTTTCTTGTAAAAAATTACATCAGGTCTTTTAGTCATGCTCACTGACATTCAATAACACACTATCAGAAGCACAGAATTCACTCTTAAAAGGCACGAATCATGAGAAATCATTTTTTTCTCTTAGCATAGGTACAATCACTTATGAGTTCCTGGTAAGAGCTCAAAGATTTGAGATTTAAAGAATTAGAGATTTTTTAATCAACAGCTTTTTCACACATCCTCTCAGACTTATAAAAAACTAATCAAAGTCAATTGAAAACTTTCAGAGATTAATCAAGCTAAGTAGACTGATTAACATTGATATTTCGCCTCAGGTGTGTTCTCTACTAATGGTACTCAAAATTATTTTGTATTTATTGATATATTGCCATCAAGCTCTCCTTCCCAAACATCATTTAATTCTCAGGGTCAGAAGGTATAATAGTTTGTCTAATTGTCCCCCAAAGCCTCATGTAGTCTTAGGTGGGGCTTTATCAGAGGTGGCTGAAACCAGGTGAAGCTGGAATTGATTCATGGCACAATCATAGGATTAAGCATGGCCAACTGATTGGTTTGGCACTGCCCTAATCGTTGTAGCCTGGGTACATTATAAGGGACAGAAAGAGGCTTGTCTTGTCTCTTGCTTGCTTGACTGTCTTCAACCCACTATGAACTGTTTTCTTGTGTTGACCTTCTGCCATGCCACCCTGCCTTGCAGCCAACCAGTTATGGACTAAAACCTCTACAAACCCTGAGCCAAATAAACCTTTCCTCTCCTAACCTCAAGCATCAGCTATTTTGTCTCAGCAATGAAAAAAGTAACAGTTTCTAAATAGAATAAAATGTAAGTGCTGTGTGAAGGTCAAAGGCAAGGAAAGGGGGTAAATAACATTTCCATGCAAGTTCAAATTTGTTTATTTTGGAATGAAGAACTTTGAATTTCTCCACTTCATCATGTGTTCATAACTGCTTCTTAATTTACAAAATCCACAAATTTGTTTTGAAAATTTCTAAATATAGGTCCATAACAAATGTCTTTTTATTTTTTTGCTGATTGCCACTTGCACAGACAGTGGGATTCCTGGTGGGATTAAATTAGGGACCAGAGCACTTTAAGAGATCTCTGCTTCTCAGCAAGCATCGGCAGCAGAACTGGCCCTCTGCGGTTTTGTCACTTGTCTCTCTGTAACTACAGGGAGCTGTTAGCCTGTGGGTTTGACACCCCCCTCTATGTAACTAACTGTTACCCCTCAGCCCCTCTTAAGTAGGGTAATTCTCAAAATAAAAAGTTTCACTTCTAAATTCCCCTCTCAGCCTACTTACTCTAGCTCCTAGCAACAAGTTTAGTAACTAATCAAGTGCTGACCCTCAAGGGGGTGCAGACAGGACTCTCACCCTGTACAACAGGACCTCTGCTGTCCCAGCACTGAACACCCCTACTGCTTCCGGAAATGCCTATAATAAAACTACCCTTGCTCTGCACTAGTCTTCTCCAAGTCCTCTTTTTTCTACGTAGGAGAGAGAGAAGCCTGGTGAGGGTATGTCTGGTAACCTCAAGTGCCAGACATACCAGACGTACGCACTCTTCAGAGATGGTTATTGTGAAAATTTACAGTATGCTTTCCCCGGTCCTTGGTTACATGACTATAGAGAATAGGTTATATTCTATTATTTATATATAATAGCAACAGACATAAACTGAGTAGTTCCTATGTATCTTGCATTGTCTAAATCATTTATATGAATTGTCTTATTTACTACACACTAATCCCTGACACTGGAGCTTTAATATCCCCACTTAGGTACACAATAGAGATTCTCAGGAGATTAAAGAGCACATGTGTCTGCATGCATTCATATATGTTAACATCTGGGTATTTATATGCAACATATACATATATATGCTTGAGCATGTGTAGTCTTATAAACTTTGCTTGTTTCTGGAGGAACAAGCAAAGGTAAATTACTGAGCCAACTTGTAGGGCTATTTTACATTTATTTGATAGTTATTGAAATTTTTCTCTAAAGTGACTGAAACAAATTTCATGCTCACCATTGTATAATCACTTATGGAAAAGTGCTTTATCTCACATATCTGGTCATGCTGGATCATTTTGTATTGTCAAACATAACAGTTTTATATATGCTATGCAGTTTTGTTTTCTTATTTTAGCTTATTGTCCACTAAGGTTGTTGGGACACTAACACTTATTTATGTATGCTGTAAATATTTTTTGTCAATCTACTTTTCTCTGGCTTTGAACTGGATTTAATCCAAATCCTCATCTTGTCCTCAAAGTAACTACATTCCCTGAAATTGACACAGTGGATTTGAGCCACCTCCAAAACATTGGAAGTAGATATGGCTTAGACTTCCAGTGTTTTATCTGGAAGACACAGAAGTTCTCTGTGTGCTATTGTCTGAGATAATCCTATAATGACTTCAATATCAAATAAGAAGTAACCTATATCAGAAGATGTATGTAGCTCCAGGGCTTAACTGCAAAAATTCCAAATTACATAAACTGTTAAACATAATACACTTATTGGTTCAACCATTTGAACCAAGGAAGCCCAAGAAATAAAATATTCATTTGAAAAATCTTGATTCAAAGAATCCCACTTTTTGACCTCATTATAGTTAGTATCCTCCACACTATATGAAATGACAGTACTTGCTAAGTCAACATTATAAAATATGTATGCAATGTATTTGCACCAAGTAAACACCACCATAAATAAATCAAAAGTTTTAAAATTCCCTGCATAATAAATAGAGTGATTACAAATGTATAGTCATTTTACAGGTACAGAGTCGCTTCTGATGTTTGGCCATCTGGCAGTTCCGATAGGAGATGTCCTTGAAGCACATGCCCCTATAATAGAGTAAAACTTCTCTGTAACTGTTAGCTAAGTACGGGAGTTTAGAACTACACCTATGGATATAGTAAAATGTCTAATCTCGTTGCTAAAATCTTCAAATCCAGATTTGCTGAAGTAGTAGTGAACTCTGCATGTTCTACTCAAGTCAAGAATCTTAGGAGGAAAGAGCAGCCCTCTAGCTGACTCTAGTGAAGAATGGTGTTTATGACTGAGACCAATGGCACTGAAATTGACTTCGATATAAAAATAAAGCAAATCTGAGTGAAGGAAATACAATGAACTTTGTTTTTCAAAAGAAAAAATGGCAAATTTGACTGTTCAAAATAATGATGGGACCCAGGAAATCAAACCAAATTTTTCAAATATCAAATCTATTATTATTTCTACTGCAGCAAAAAATGACCAAGTAATATAAAATTTGAGAAATCTAATTTTATAAATCAAAAGAACAAGAGCTCAATGTATGCAATATTTGTATTGATTTATATTAAAGTTATACAAAATATTAACTGTAGCAATTTTATTTTAAATAAATGAAAACATGTCATCTTATTCTCTGGGTTAGGAAAAGTAAAAAGAATGCCCAAGAGAACTTGCTTTACTTTTTAAAAGAAAACATATACAGTAGTTATTTTAGTTGTATACTGTTATCACAGCTAAGCTGAGAAAGCTGAATACAAAACACTTTAGAATGTAATTGGTTTTTTTTTTATTTAAAGAGAAAAAAACAGGAAAAAGATAGAAATATTACAGAATTTCAAGAAAAGAAGATAAATAGTAAGAAATAACTAGTTGATACATTACATATTGTTCTTTTAGAAATAGTTATTCAAGTTACAGAATTAAAGCACACAAAGTGGACACTCAAGCAGTGAGAGTGCAAACAGATCTGTTCAGCAATCCAACAAGAACCTAGAAATATGGTCATCAATCCCACACACCTAAACCTACATGCTATATCTTTTATAGCACTTCCTATTTCCTCTTTTTTTTACAATAACAACTATACATTTTTAAAAATTTATTTAAAGAGAAGAAAAAAGCAGAAAAAAGGGCAGCAACAATATAGAATTCTAAAAGAAAGAAAGAAAAAGTAGAATGAGAAAAAGCCCCACTAGGAAATCAGTAATTTATAAATTACGTACTGTCATCCTGGATGTAGTTGTTCAAGTTACAAAGTTAAAGGGTACATAGTAAATATTCAAACAGTAAGACTACAAATAGTTCTGCTCAAAGATCCAACAAAGATTCAGCAATATGGTCATCTATTTTACACACTCAAACTTACATGCAGTTACTTTTCCTCTCTTTTTTACAATAGCAATTACACATTTTGGTTTTATTACTCTTGTAGTTCTTATTTACTTTTTACACTAGAGACACAATATAATATTTATAAATGATTCTTATTTATTTCACTAATGAGGATAGTCTCAAGTTGTCTCTATTTGTCTATGAAGGCCTCAAGATCATCCTTTTTTATAGCTGAGTAACATTCCATTGTTTAAAAATGCCACATCTTTTTCATCCACTCTGCAGTTGATGGGCATCTTGGTTGTTTCCAGGATTTAGCTTCACAAATTGTGCAGCTATGAACATGGGTGCACATATATCACTGTGATATGAACTTTTCAGTTCTTCTGGGAAAATACCCAGGAGGGGAATAGCTGGATTGAATGGGGCTTCCAATCTGAGTCTTCTGAGAATTTTCCGTGTAGATTTCCATAGTTGTTGCACCAGTCTACGTTCCCACCAACAGCGGAGCAGTGTTCCTTTTTCCCACGCAACCTCGCCAACATTTGTTATCAGTTGATTTCTTGATGGCAGCTATTCTTTCCAGAGTAACGTGGAATCTCAATGCTGTTTTAATTTGCATTTCTCAAATGACCAGTGATGGTGAACATTTCTTCATGTATTTATTTGCCATTTGTATATCTTTCTCTGAGAACTGTGTGTTCATCTCAGATGCCCATTTTTGGAGAGGGTCTTTGAATTTGGGGGGCTTGATGTTTTTCAATTCTTCATATATTCTGGACACAAGTCCTTTGAGGGGTTGCTGGTTGAAATTTTTTCCCACTCTGTTGGTTTTCTTTTCACTCTGTTGGTGATTTCCTTTGAAGTTCAGAAACTTTTCAATAATGTGAGATCCCATTTGTTGATTCTTTGAAGTGTTTCCCGTGCAGTTTACATTTGGTTCATGAATTCTCTACCTACCCCTACATCTCCAAGACTTCTACCTACCTTGTCTTCCAGTAGATTTAGTGTTTCTGTTTTAATATTGAGGCCGTTGATCCATTTAGACTTTAGTTTTGTGCATGGTGATATGCCTGGATCTAGTTTCAGTTTGCAGCATGTAGACAGCCAATTTTTCCAACTAGAATGTAATTGTTAATTCTATTAAAATAAAATTAGACATAATCAACTTACAAACCAAGATTTCTAAGCAGAAGCCCAAAATCTGCAAACTTTTTTCCAATAAATATGAGTTATTTTGCTAAAAGACATGACAACATTTAGAAGCCCTGGAGATTTTGAATCAGCTTTCTTGTTTTGACTAGGACTTGTCTCTCTTAAGGCTGAATCTGAAAAATAATTCTTCCAAGCACTTCACTTTGTGTTCCTTTTCTCTTCTGTATTCCCTCGGCTTTTTTTCTAGTGCAAACACACATCTGCTACAGATAGCTAGATCTTGCCTTGGGATGTCTCTTTTGATGGTGAATTCTCCTGAGTATAACCTGTAATAAAGTGAACACATCTATTATGGATCACATTTTTAATAGGATTTCAAACAGATGAAATCTATCATTTTCTTTAATGTTACATTGGTTTCCGTGCCATTCTAGTTTTCTCTTTATTGTGAAACTACTATCATTTGTTCTGAATTTTCCAGGTATCTAGTGACTGATTAGCCACATGAAAATTAAAATTTCAACATCGTTTCTATTGAAATCCATTTTTCTCAGTAGCTGACAAAGAATAACATCATATATGTGATAGATTAAGGTGGAGTGTAAGTCTCCATATAGGCCTTTGCTTTTCTCTTCTGTGACATATAAAAGAGTTCACAGGAAATACCACTTTGAGACCTAACGGCGGTGGTCTCTGGAGCTCATGGCTGGTTTTGCTATCTGGTAGCTGACCCAGGAAACCTCTGACTAATGCTTAGGCGGAATGCCTGCTGCCAGCATGGCACAGCTGGGCAGAACATGTGCTAAGACTAAACAGCAGCAGGGAATCCAAACACCTGCTGTCTGGTGCACTGAAATAGGCAACTGTAACATAGAGAAAAAAAAAACAGATTTAAAATGTAGACACCAAAATCACACATCATCAAGAAATTCTGTACTGATTTGAGTATCAGCAGCACCCAACCGGTCTGAAGACTGTATTCCAGAGATCTGCTTTGTGCGTGGAACACAGCGGACTTTTTGGGCTCCATCACATAGATGTGTAGCAAAGCACTACCTTTTACCAAAGACAAGGTGTGCTTCTAGTGGTCACCTGCATTAGGCCTCTCTTCTGGGGTGCAGGAGAATGGAAACTGAGGCAATGGGGAAAGGGGATCATCCAGAACCTAAGATGATAATGAAGCAGAGCAAAGGCATGACCTCTCCTTCTGTTTCCCTTGTAAATAGGAGCTGTCTTCTGAATGGCCGATTCTCAACCAGACCATAAAGCATTTGGTTATTTTCAAGCCAAGTGATCATGAAAATCTGTTCTTACAAAGTGAATGTAGGGTTTGGGAAGCAGTGTGACTCCAGAATGCAGAGAAATAACAGGAAAGATATCAATCCAAGATTTTTCACTGAAAGCTGGAAGGAGAGAAGAGAATCAGCATAGAGTGTTAGAGACTGGTAGTCAGGAGGAGCTAGGAGGCGGCAAGTTGTAATCATATTTCTAAGGCACTTGACAGTTTTCTTTTTGAACAAGTGCACATTGTAGACATTGTAGACATTCAAGGGACAGAGGATGAAGGAAAGCAAGACGCAATTTTCCCTACTTCTGAGAATACTTGAAAGCATTGCTCCCTGATAATTCTGAAAAAATACTTATGTCTGCTTTTACGTGCAGGACAGATGGCAATCTGGTTGAGGGTTGGGTACCTTAGGAAGAAGGATATTTTTTGTGGCAAATGCCAGGAACTCATGCCCATCCTAATATATATTTGGAACAGATACTATCTTCCTTTTATCAAATACAGTGGCACCTCAGTTTGTGGACTTCTTCCTGTGATTACGGTCACAAAAAAATTGGATGAGAACCAAATCAAATATCTGAATGAGGTTAAGATTGAATATGACCCCTGAATTTAGTCTGGGTATCATCCAATTCACCTTGCAACCAGACCTGTGGAAAGAATTAAGAGTGGGAACCAAGGTACCACTGTGCTAGAGTGTTTCAGGAACAGTCCTTTCCAAAGGTTCCCTAGAGGAGGAGGTTAGTGACTGGTGTTAGGGTAGATGGTGTCATGAAGGAGAAACTCACTGGCACCCTCACGAGGTAGTCCAGGCTCTAGGTCTAATCAAAGGTTCTAAGCACTCGAGCTTGGGGAAGTGGACTCTGTCGCAGATGAAGGTGGCTCATAGCAGACACCTTCTGCTACTGCACAAAGCACAGTTGGACCTCTTAAACCTCATAGAACTAGCTCCAAAGCCACTGTGGTCCTGGCTACAGTGAGGGAGCCGGGGTCACTCATGTGTAACAAAGTCTTCTTTAAGCCTTAGGGTGAGTAACGGGACTAGACTGGACTCCGAGAAGCAATAGCATTTCATGAGACTCGCCTGGCTGTTGAGTGAAAGTGTCCACATTCTCGACGTTATTGCTAGGAGACTTGAAAGGGCTGCTAAGAGTCAGTCTCACTGGCCTGTCAGCAGCATCGAGCTCGGTAGTCTGTGTGCGAGAGCTCTAACTTTGCATTTGGGTTCAGTGTCTACTGTGGTTTTCCTGTGCGTTGGTTGCTGCTCCCACCCTGACACGCTGTCTCACCTGTGTGTCATCCTGTCGTCCTGGAGGGGGTCGCTGTAGATGTCAGCCTGGTATTCATGGAGAAGGTTCATGTCTCACACCAACCTCCCTCCAAGGCCTCCTCAGTGGAAGGCCAAGTCAAAACCAAACTTCCTTCCTTGTCACCCCCTGTCAACACTTCCCCTTCCTCACCACTGTTCTTGGGAACGGGGCTCTTTCCGTGATCATTTTCAGTTGGTCTTTCCTAGGCCACCAGCTTGCAAGCCTTTGTCAAAATGTCGAAGCCCTGTCCCTCAGACCGGTGCTGAAAATGAGTTGATGAACACTCCACTGCTCTACAAACCCCAGAGGCCTTTCAGCAGCCAGAATCCCTGTTTATTTGTGACCTCCTTAAGTGGGCTGTTCCCGTCTTTCTTGGTTCTTCTCAGGTTTGGGCTCAGGCCTTACCAGGAATTCGTTCTGCTTTGACAATTGTGGACACAATTGAAATAGCACATGAATAAAGCAAGTCTGGATTTAAATAGGCAATATCAGTACAAACCATTGCTAATAAGCTTTAAGAGAACTAAGTCTCTCTTCTTCATTTGGTCTTATTTCAAGCCATTTATCATCAGGCGAATAAATTTTGAATTTCTGACAGGAAGCAGTCCCTCACTTGAGAGGGAAGTTGCCTGTCTAAGATACTCAGTGACTAAAAGGTGAAGGAATGAGTGCTTACATCGAAATATAGAGCATGTAATGAGCTCAAATGCTCCAAGCATTTCTCAACATGCTCTCTTTTCCCTCTAGATGATTTTCAGTTGTTACCCTATCCACTTAATTGCATTTCTAAAATAAATATAAATTTTGAACTCATAGATTTAGATGCTTAATATTTCTGTTCTAAGGAAGAACATTCTCTAAATATCATAGAGTACATTTTCCTGATTTTACAGTCTTTTATGTAATACCTTTTAATCTTCAGAATGGAACGCAATTCTAAAAAGAATCTGATCTGAGATTCATCACCTAAAATAATGATTTTTAGATGTAAAATAGACACTAATGGATGCTAAGGCAAGGTTTAAGGTCCTTCCTGACAAATGTACGTGAAAATGATCAATCAAACCTATGACTCAGCTGCTAAGATAGAGCTCCTCTCTGCTCTATGATGACAGCTCAGAAATGGTCTTTATAGTCTTGTGCATTTGCCAGAATGTCAGGCAGACTTTGTGTAATGGTGAGAATATGCCAAAGAGCTCTTAGATTTAAAAGGTTAACACTGTTTGATCGGTCCTGGAGTTGAAAAATGCTAACTCAGAAATATTTCTATACTATATCCTATGGAGTAAGGGTGGTCTTTCCACTTCCTGAAGTCACACAAGAATCCAGAGGGTGTGGTGTTTTAGAAAACCGGAACACAGAGGAAAGGCTTTAGGCTGCAGTGGTAGTGACTGGGATTTGATTGCAAGCACACGTGGTCATTTGAAGGGGATAGCTCCAGTATCTCCACACTAAGCATGCATTGCCAAAGAGCAGCTGCTGGCTGGGATCATCCGGGTGGAATCCCCACCACCATGTAGGTGTCCCCCTGGCAGAGGGCAGGCTATGTGGGTCACATCACTCAGAGAATCTGACTTCCCTGCCCCCTTCGGAGTTAACCTTTGTTTTTTGTTTTGTTTTGTTTTTCAACTTCTTGAACAGGTAAGTTTTCCTTTTTCAGGAGTATCACCACTCTCTTTATTCTGCCTGCATATTCTGGAAACAAACACTGGAGTTGGAGACTGATTTTGTGCTGTTAAAATGAAGCATCCATAACACAAAATGTCCTTTCAGACTGGGAAGACCAATCTCAACTGAAGCAATTGAAAATGCTTTTGAAACAGGAGAGAAAAACACTGTCATATCAGTGGAGTATATTGATGGAACAATGGAAATGAATATACTGATTCATTATCTGAGCACATGGGCAATCCCACTGACTCATTTGTGCAAAACATATTTATTCTGAACAATTCTAAAAGCTAATATATTCAAGCAGCTATCAGTAGCTAAAATGGCAAAGCTAGCAAAGCCTCTTCATGTCACTAAAACCAATTCTCAATGTTTTCTACTTTAGAAAGAGAATATGAAGACTTAAAATAGGTAAACTTCAACTAAGGAAGCTAGCAGCTCTAAACAATATAACTAGTTGTTGGGACAATTTATTTTAAAAACATAGTACTAGCTACATACAGAAGACATATCTACGTGTATCTCCATCTCTGCATATTTAAGTAAATGCATCCCATATTTTGCACTATTCAAATGGTTTTCTAGTTAAAATATTTATTAGTTAACAAAATGAAAAGAAGCAACTGTTCACTGTGTAGCATAAGTGTTGCGTGTTAATAAAAGTTTTTTAAATTAATCTACAAAACGTCAGCACCTGATGGAGAACCAAAGAGCAAGACCTTTGTAGAGCATCTGAAATGGGCTTTGCCATTTCCTTATTATCTCAAGAGTCAGCCGGAGCATCTGTTTCCAGTCAATCTTCTGAAGCTGCAAAAAAAACCTGTGAAATGTTCTAAACCAAGCTACAGAGTCATCAAACAGCTGTTTGTGGCAAAAAGAAGGGAAAGAGATTCTGGGCTAATTGTTTTCCTTTAGGGGACCTATGGAAGAGATTCTTTTGTCATTAGTATCCAGGGAATGTGATGACTACACTTACCTTCTAATTACTTGCCATTTCATTGGAGTTATTTGTATGCTAAACAATGTAATTGTCTCATTGGACCAAAAATAGTGCAAAATTATGAGATGTGTATAAAGAAAATGTAAAAGATATTGCTGTTCTAGTAGACATTCACAAATTCTGCAATAGCTTTGACTAAATTATAAAGTTGATCCACTGATATCACACAGACAGACAGACAGACACACACACACACAGTCTCTCAACTGACTGAAATACAAGATAAATAGCAATCAATACATCTTAAATATAAATGAGAGTCAACTGCATTACTTTAGTTACGTGAGAAAATCACCTGAAAGTAAAAAGACATTCTGTTCTGTTAGATGTATTTGTAAATGTTATCATTTACTAGCAATAGTTTACTATGAAATTTTCCAAAGTTCTAATTCACCAAAGGAGATGTAGTATAGAAAATTTGATTTAAAAAATGCTCAATTTTTTAAAAATAAAAAAAAATTCTGTTTAGCAAAAGAGGTAACACTGCTGAAAGTATTTACTCAAAGTTTTGAGCAGAGAGTTAAAATGATAGTAATTTATTTGGAGGATTTGCCTTAGCCCAAGGAAGGCCAGTCCTCTTTGGTAATGAGAGCCTTATTATCCTCCAGTGGGAAACAAAGATGATTGTTAAATTATTTGTAATATAATTTCTGATAATATGGAAAACTTTGCAATATTTTTATGATGGCAAGGAATGCTTTTAAGCTATTCATGACTCTGCTGTCAGTACTTAGCATGGTATTTGGCTAACAGTAGAGACTTATTAAATATTCATTCCCCAAATGGGTAAAATGTGTTTTCTTTCCTTTGAACATACTCAACAATTTGCAGGAGTTTCTGAACATTGGAGAACTGCTCAATAAAGTTCCTGACATAATTAAACAGACATGTGTATGTATTTATCACTATTAAATGAAAAAGTAATATAACCATAGTACATAACATATGCATCACTAGTATGCTTGTCTGTGTGTCTTCCTTCACTCCCTTCCTGTCCATTTCTCCTTCCCTTTTCTCCATAATAATATCCCATGAAGCCACCATTTGTTCCGGAGCTCAAGACCCCCACCATCACTTCCATGTCTCATGTGTTCCCCCATCCTAAGCAGCATTCTCCCTCCACCCAAATTATCAGCTCTCTCAATTTTCTATGCAATAGCTTTTTCTTTTCAGAATTGAGTTTAATCTCAGCTATATCTCTTAAACTGAGTGTGAGTAAATGTATAGTTTAATTTTTGTTCTCATAGTTACATAAGAAAAGCACTATTAGATGTGTAATGGAGAGATTCATTTTTTTGTGATTCTGAAATTGATTCATGATATACAGCACTATCAGTCATTAATTTCTACTACTCTAATAATATCCCAGTTTATATACTTTTTTAGCATGATTTTTAGATTTTTCAATGTGTGTTTGCATAACATCATGGCTATATTTGGGGAAATTACTACATGTATTTTAATCATTTTTATTCTTTTAATTCCCTCTTCCCCTCCCTCCATCTCTTCCCATTCAATAAGTCTATTTTTTGATTTCCTACCATCTCTCATTTATTTCACTCTTTACTTACGTTTTAAGTTCCCATAGAAAATAAACCATTCAAAATTTAACTTTATATATCTTACTTTGTTCACTTACCATTATGCTTCCAAGCACCATTCATTGTTTTGAAAATAACAAGATTGTATTCTTAATTGCTTAATAATATCTATATAGAGACAAAGTATTTACATTCTATCATCCCATTTTCCTTATTTAATTGTCTATTGATAAACTGTCTCCAGAGCCTAGCAATTGCAACTTGCAATGTTATAAACATAGATGATGTATTTATCATTATACCATTGTAATACACACACCCACACTTTCTTCTTTTTTGTTATAGTACCCTTAGAGGTGTTGTAGCACATTTCCCTTAAGTCATAAGTGACATCAGTGAAAACATTTATTCTGGTTATTCATGTAGGTTGATAATTTCTGATTCACAGGATACATGAATATTCTACTTTGTGATGTACTGACAAACCAATGAGTATAAAATTTTTTCAGAAGTACAGTATTAATCATAACCAGGAACATATATAAATTATTCTTTATTGAATAATTTGTCTAATAACTTAGTTATAGAAAAGTTTACATTGGAAAAATATACCATCTGAAAAGTGATAATTTTTTTTAAATTCTTAAGTCTGATTTCTTCTCAGCATATTGTTCTGATTAGGAATTCAAATGTAGATTAAATAAAACTGAAAATGGTAGATCTTCGTAATATCTCTGAATTTAAAATAACACATTTCTAACAGTTTCCATGCAGGAAACTGTTTGTAATAAGCACTGTAATATTTAACTGGTTAATTCATTCCCTTCTTTTATGAAGAGTTTTAGCATGAATTTATATCATTTTACTCAATTCCTTTTCTGTATACATTGTAATGTTTCTGTAGTTTTTTTCTTGCATCAAGGTCTTATCTAGCTGACTTCATTCACTTATATTATTAATGTGTCCTCTCAGGACTAGTGACTTTATTTTTGCCCTTCAATTTCACTTAAGATATTTACAGTAAAATTTAGTCTTTAAGATCAAGATTTAATTTGAGTAAGGTTTTCATAGTTTGTGTTTATCTGTATTTTTTAATTATTATGTTTAAGTATCATTACTACTTGGATGTTTTATATATTTTCTCATATTCAGCAATCATATCTAGGAAATAACTTTCGGTTTTGTAATTAATGATAAAAATGTAAAGACTCAATGCATTAGTGTCTACTTAATGTAGAATAAAATAACTTAGAGAAACACAAGCTGAATCCTCCTTAACTGGTTGCAGTACTCGCTTCATAGGATTATAAGGTACATGGAGGTCTCTTGTCATTTAATTTAACTGTAATTTTACTAATGTTTTGTGAAAGTAGAGACCTGATCCCTATGAAGTAGAAAAGAAATATTATTTTATTGCAATTTTAAATACTAGTAGTAAAAATGGCTTGTAACAAATGATAAATAAGAATAGACTCATATAATTCTAAGAAAACTTTATAAAACACTTAATTAAGGCTTTTAAATGGCACTTGTAAATTCCAAACTTTGAAGTAATACAAAAATGTTAGATATTAGGTAAAAGTATTACCTTCCAAATATATGACTAACATTAGATTAACCAAATGAGTGTGACTTTTTATTCTTCTCCTTAAAGGATATAGTTTCCACGGTACACATAGGCACTATGTGAAGGTCAGTGTGTATTTGTATTATCAGGTTTACTTTTGGGGCAAATCTACATATGTAAATATGAACCTAATTATTTTGAATACTAATAAATTGTTTCCATAAATATACACTGGCTAATTAGAACCATGTGCTTTTCAAAATGTATTTGTATTTTATATATTGAGTGCAGTTTTTATGTACTAAATATGTTTTCTGTTTATTTTCTAGAATAATAATTTTCTGATGTATTTAATATCATCAGGGATTAATGCCTGAAGATAAAGTACTATGAGATTTATGCTTTCATTATTATAAAAAATTGATTGAACCAATTTGATTTTCTTTCCAATAATATTTTGATTGCCTGATTCTGCAAAATTATATTTTTGTATTATATATATGTATATGTATATATATATATATATATATATATATATATATATATCAGAGAAAATTAATAACTGGAAGATCACTTTCTTAGGCTTTAAGAGTATATAAAACTTAAGGTGTTTTTATAATATGATATTCTGATTTGATTCTGAGCTTCTTGGATTTTTTGTAAATATATATATATATATATATATATATATAATTTATTTTTGAATACAAGTGGAAAACTCAGGCTCCTCTCTCCCCAGCTTTCCACAAACACTAATTATCTAGATCAGCTGTTTAGACAAGAGTTAGCTAATAGGCAATAGGCAATGTAGTTCCAGGCTCTGGAATAAACCCCTTTTATTGTCCAGCTTAGACATAGAGGATTCCAAGTCTTTGTCAGGCAAACCTCAGGGGGTGACCCGTGCTCCCCAGAGCCCACCTACTGCACAGTGGCGCCTTGCAGTCATCCAGAGGGAATCTCAATGAAGGGTTGAAGCCCCCCTGCCCAGCTCTCTGGGCTCTGGCCCCAGCGACAAGCTGTTGTTCAGAGTCTCCCAGAGGAGACATCCTCTCCTGCCACATCACATTTCTCTGACCACCTGAGCACTCTCAGGGCCAGTCCAAGGGGCAAAGGGCACAGCCGGGAGGTGCTGCCTTTCTCACCTCTCACTGGACCAGTCAGTGTAGGTGAATAGAGGTTTGATAGTTACTTTCAGTTGGGTTCATTGTCCTAATTAACCACCTTGACACCTGAAAAGCCCAACAATTCACTGTCATCTTTCGCTGGCTTGAATATGAACTCTAGAGTCAATTGGTTTGTTTATTTAAAGCAGAATGTGTTTGAGTTCAATATTTTGAATAGCAGTGAGTCAGCTGCAATGGGCTTTTTAGTGAACAGTAACAATGACTAAAATTTCAGTGGGACAGAGAGCAGTCCCATCCAGCCGCGGGTAAATGGAGGGTTACAGGAATAGAGATCAAAGTGACATGTTAGTGTAATATCGCAGAAGAACTGGACTTGATCTAACACTGCGGTAACAAATTGGAAACTGAGAAGACAAACCATAGGAAAACACAGAGGCCAAAACTGAAAGCTAAGCTTAGAAAACACTAGAAAAGCATCTGCGAACCAGGGGGCAGAGGTCCCAGAGAGTCTGATATAAACCTTTGCAGGGAGCACAGACAAACAAGTGCGCTGAGATACTCAAATTGCAAAGAACAGAAGGAATTTTTAAAGAAAATTCACCCATTCTGTTCATGAACTGAGCAAATAGATTGGACGCAAGCAAAACAAAGAAGGAATAGAAAAAGCAGAAAATCTTTTGGACAGCACTGGTGGGAACATACCTAAAAAGCCAAATTAAAATTTAGCAGAAAGGAGCCTTAAACTAGTACAGTGGGAGCCTGCTCAGTGGTCAGATACTCTGGGTTTGGAAGGACTTCCAGTCGGTCTGGTTCAAATTTTTTTTTTTGAAAATTAACCTCCAAAAGTCTTAAGACTATGGGAGATTTAACTGTTCATCAAATTAAATAATATTTGATAAGACTCACTCAAAGGTCAACTTTTTAGAATTCAAATAATTTTAAAATATCCTGATCTTTCTCTTTTCTCTGACTGTCCTTGCTCCGTGTTGCTTCTCTAGGCAGGACCCCCCACTGCACAGCAATCCCCCCTTCCACATCTCCCACGCGGTGGCAGGGAACAGCCCTTCTCCTGAAGCCTTAGCTCCACAGTCCTCAACGTTCCTTATGATTAAACCTGCTGGGTGCCCTGTTTCCTCCCACAGTTCTGCTGTGTCGATGGCAATATGAAACACTGTGATGAGAGATCTTACACACGAGCATGAAAAAGTGATTATAAAACACAGTGTACGCAGATGTCTCCGATCCTTCCCTCATGTGATCTCTTGGTAATCACAGCTCTTTAATTCACTTACCTTAACGAGCCTCAATCAGTTTGTAAAAACAAAAACAAAACAAAACAACAACAACAAAAACCTTACCTGTCTTGTACTTGAGATGTAAAATATATTGTAGTAAGAGACTGACTGGGCGATTAACCTAAATGTGGTCAAATAAAATGGCAGGATTGAACACCACCACCACCACCACCACCACCACCAACAACAACAACAACAAAAAAAAGCAAGAAAATGAAGTATCGGAGAGAGAATGCGATTTGGTTACAGCACCATTTCATCAGGGAGGCCTGGGTTTACACAATTCCCATCCTACCATAGAAGCTACTTGCAACCTGTGGTCACAACATTTACACAGGGAAATGGTTGGGATTTATAATTCGGTTGAAAAGCTAAAAACACATCTTTCTTCTCTACCCAACAAGCAGAGTGAAAGAGTGCATCACAGTAACAAAAACCATTACAACATGAACATATTGCAGCTAATATGAATCTGACCTAAGTAACTTAGTGTTATTATTCATGTATGTAGTCCTTCAACCATTTATTTGTTAACATTCACTTATTGTTAAATTAAAACTTAAGCAGAGACCAAGCAGCCAGCTCGCCACCCTAGTAAGTAGCTATGGCCCAGCAAACCTCAGCTGCCGCAGGGTGAGAACCATCAGCATCTCCTGAGATCCATGCCATGTTGGAACTTAGGGCACTGGGTAACGAAGCAACCAGCTCACCTCCCTGGTAAGCGGCTGAGAGCCTACTGGTACGCAGACTGAGATTCAAACATCCATACCCCCACCCCACCCCCATTAGCAAGTGGGAGCCAGAGATCTGAGCATCTTTTTCGAGGTTGACTATATGCAATATAGCAAATAATGGGGATTTCCTTCTACCATCTTTTTGAAGGCAAATATTTTTACCACTGTTTTGCTTTGTTCCGATTAATAATATTGTTCTATTCAATATTCTTTTTTGATAAGTTCTACAATGTTCTGTATTTCCTTTGATTTTGCTATACCTGATTGAAAGAACAACTATTGTGAAGAAAATGAGATACACTATGGTACCTATTACTGTTATCCCAGTAACCTGCTGTGACGTTCTGTACCAATTTCACTACACTGTCTCAGTTGTCTTTGTTCCATCTTGTTCTGTGGTATTTTATTACGTTAAAAATAAAATAAATTTTTAAAAAATTAAAACTTAGTTAAATTAGAATATATGGTAAGTATTCTGTTACCTGTCAGAGGAAAATAAAATTTCACCTTTTTAGAAGCTCTCAATTCATGTGGCAGAAACAAAATAATTCTTTAAATTGAAACTGGTCCATCTCTACAGTATGTAATGCCTACAGTCACCGCAGGCAGTAGGTGCATGTACCTAACAGGGCCTGATCCTTCTTACCCCCCTTCTGCACCTCCTCCCTTCCCCCATCTAGATGTTTAATGATGACGTTCCTTGGGGGTAATTGTGCCCTGCACATGTCGATTCTGTCCCTGTTCCCTTCCCCTCCTTCCCTCCCAAACCCCCATTTCTTGCTCCCCTTCCCACTGGATGATGTCTATCACCCTGTTTCCCCTGTCTATCTTTCATTTCACTGTACTTCATTTGTACTTTGGATTTCTCACATGAGAGAAACCATGCAGTATTTATGTGTCTGATTCACTTCACTTCACATTATGACTTTGGGTCTCTACATGTTTATGCATCACCTCTGATTATTAAATTCCAGCCCAAAGCATTGAATTCCACTAGAACAGCAGTAAACCTTTCTAGGATCCCCTCTGCTTACACACTGGGTGTACTGTCCAGTCATCCTTAAGACTCTCCTCTTCTAGGAAGTAACTTTTCCTTGCCTTCCCAGTAAGACTGTGATTTCCTAATAAGCCTTTGGGACACAATATAGACATGTGCTGTATTTCCATAATAAATCTCAGTAAATGTCCTAAATACATTACTAATTAAAATGCTCACTAAATTATGCAAGTAAGAAAAAGCCTGTAGATATATTTACTAATACATGTAAAAAGCACTAAGTTTATTTAAGGCTCTCAGGAACTAGCCAAAGATATTGGAAATATTTAAGCAGGACATTAAAATGTCTAACAAATAAATTTCATCATTTTTTAAGTAACAGAAACTTTTGCGTGACATTTCAAATAATACAGAGGTAAAAGTCATGTAATGTCACTTGATAAAAGTAAAACAAATGTAGAAATAAATTGTATCTCTATCTATTTATATCTATATCTGTCTATTTATCTATCAATCTTTCTATCTAAATACCCTAACTAGGGACAAACTATTATATAATCATGACTTCTAAGTAATGTCGACTCAGCCTATTCAGCTCAAATTCTGCCAAAATCTGTTTCCTGAGAAAAACCTTTCAAAAATAATAATCTGTACACAGCAACACAATTCTTAATAGCTGAATACCTACATCCCATGGTACTTCCCACACAGAATAACCACAAATAACCCTCCTATTTTGTCTGTGAGAATGTAAAGTAGTAAACACACTATGGAAAACAAAATGGAGCTTCTTCAAAAAGCTGAAAATGCAAATCCCATTTGACCCAACTTGGTCTCTGCTGAGTACCTTCCTCAAAGATTTAAGTATATACTAGCATAGTGATCAATGCATGCCTATGGAGTGCAGTTCATACTCACTAAATGATACAAGTGGCCTAAAAGTCTATCAACAGGTAATGGATAAAGAAAATGTATATATTCACAGTGGAGTGCTACTCAGCCATGAAGAAGTCATTTATAGGAAAATGGGTTAACTAATCCATACAGTAAAAGAAATTAGTCACAGAAGGTTAAATATTGCATAACTTCTCTTTTATAAGAAACTCTATGTGTAAATAATTTAATAAGCAAATTAAAAGATAGATGGTTGGAAATGGGGAGATTCACTTTGTTTTGATAGGAAGAGGGTCATGGGCCGGAATGAGACCAGTGGGAGAAATAAGGGGAGCAGAAGGTCAGGAGGCGGCATGTATCCGTCTCAATACCTCCCTGCGAATTATGCTGTAAATATAAAGTCTGGAGTCATAAACCCCACGTGTAACGTTGTCAAACACTTAAAGTGTCAGGATGAATATGTTTCAGCATTACTTATTTCTGTCGATTTAAATTTTTAGGTTACTTATTCTAGCAAATTAATTTTTAAAAGTCAGAGATCATCTGGTTAATGACTGATCACCTTAGCAATTTCTTATAGAATTTTTTTCATTAATTATTATTATTATTGCTATCTTCTTTTATCTGATGTGAAGAAATGATCTGTTTGTCACAGTTCTTTGGACACTGATTTTTCCTTCGATCTGCAGAATATGGTTAATAAAAATATTATCTTATTCTGACATCTTTGAACTTAAGAGCTTCTGGGGATTCTTTTTTATTTATGCTATTTTTTCTTACTCTTTTTCTTATTCAAGCCATGATGGTTAACAATTCTTTCTTCTACTTTTTAAAAATTCTGGTATAATTGCTGTGCCTGTGTTGACAGTCCTTAATTAATCTGAATTGTGTTATATATAGAGGTGGGGAGAGGGGGGGAGAGAGAGAGAAGAAGAGAGAGAAGGAAAGAGAGAGGAGAAAGAGGGGGAGAGAAGGGGGAGAGAGAGAGAAAAGGAGAGAGAGAGAGAGAGAGTCTTCACCAATAGGGCAGTCTATAGTTAACATTAAGCACTCAAATTTGAAATATGACCAGCTTGATAGAGGGCTGAATAATCATTTTTATCTGTATTCCACACTAGAATGGAGGCTTTCTGAAATTAGGGATTTTATGTTGTTTAGTGTTGTATTCTCGGAATAGTTTCTGCAATAGAGTAAGAATTTAATATATTTTTTTTGATAGATGGAGGCAGTGTGGCGAAAGTGTTGTGATCAGGGTGTTTTGAAATATGACATGGGGCTTGTAACTTCTTTGTACTATGAATTTAAAGATGCTTCCTTTAAAATAAGTCAATCATACTAATGCTAATCAAAAAATAAAGCATAAATTTAAAAGATTATTAGAATAAAAGAAGCAATGTCATTAACCCCCACAAAATACTACCTCTGCTTCCTTGGAATTCACTTGGCCCATCTTTCTTGTCATTCCCGATGCAATTCTGGAGAACTCAGTGTCTTTATAAGGTGGGATTCCAGTAAACATGATGGCTGAAAGCCAATCAACAGAAAAGCAGGCTCGTATAATTGTGATGCTGTGTCCTCGTATTTTACTCATGGGAGCCAGTAAACTTCTGCCTCTTCCTTAAGATCCAAATGACCGTGAAAGATACAAGCTTTGAATTAGCTCAGGACATGGAGGCAACTGTGACAGTACAACTACAGACACTCACAAAAGAAGACTCCCAGACCTGCTTCAGAAAGAGGCAAGAACAACGGGACAGGTGTGTCTCAAGTAAGGATGAGTATTTTGAAAGGGATTCATGGTAATGTGTCTTCTATTGAAATACAGTTTTTAAAATTTAACATTTCCAATAATTTGATTTTATCTCCACACTCTGTGGCTTAGATATTCTTTTGTTCTGATTGTGAAAGATAAGACTTCTAGCATACAATGTAAAATAAATAATGAAAGTTCAAAACATCAACAAGGTACTCAATATCTAGAAATTTTAGAGATAATATTTGCTGAAGAAAGGCTTCCTAGACTGATGGAAATTAAACCCACAAAACTTTTCTAAATCTCTTGCTCTCAGAAGAACTGAACATAAAAGAAAAAAAGTTTGAGTTTACACAAAATCACAAAGATTACACAGTGTGATTTTTATAGTCTTTAATTTTTCCAAAATTTTGTTTTTCAGCAACAGTCTCAAAACATTTAATATTCCAGCTTTTAAGAAAAAGTATATTTTTTGGATTTTAAAGATTAATGTGTGCAATACAGTCTATCAGAAATATGGGTAATATTTCCAAACCTCAGAAAACTCTAATTTTATTATCTTGCCACAAATTGAATTAAAATATTTTTATATGTTGACTATCTGGAAAAAATGAAGAGAGAATACAATGAAGAATGTTTGTATTTAATTTTATCTTACTGTAGTTTAATATGTTGTTGTATTTATCAATCCTTAGCTTTGAACACTAGTTATGGTTAACAATGGTATTATCAGTTGCTATTTAAAAAACATTGTTTCCAAACCAATCTATTGCCCCAAACACAGACTGTTAATCTTAGCAATCTTTTTGTTTTTTGTCTGCTTTTAGCCAGAATTACTAAATAAATTAATAAAAAAGTAAATTTTAATTTATTGAAGTGAAGTATAATTTTTTGTTAACAATTAAATGTTATATATCCTAACATTTTTATAGAGGCAGTGCATCATTCATTAATATTTTATGATTTATGTATACAAAATGATATTGGTATATTTTGTTTATGTTTACTCAAAGCAGAGTGAGTTTTTCACAAAAGAAAATGGGGTTCAATATTAAGATTACTTTGATTTCACTCTTTACTGGTATCTTTTAGTGAATAAGAATTTCAAATAGACACAGCCTGGAGTTGCAGGCCTTGGGAGACTGACTTATCTAAAAACAAAGAATTGCAAAGGCATTCAACAAACTGCATTCAGTGAAAGAAAAATACTGGAAAAATGTAGTTGATAAAAAGTCCCTGTGACATAAAACTTTCTTCTTGTACACACAATAATGATTAATACTTCATCGGTGCTATTTTCTAAACAGAGCTCTGGGAAAACTAGCATAAAAATGTGGGTACAAATAAAGTACATGTATTGTAGGAAAGCCTTCTCAATTTACGGGTCCGTTTCTCTCCTAAGCTAGCACAATCTACTTGAAAAAGAACGGGACACTGTTAATTAAAGCAATGTCCTTAAGCAGCCAGGTATTTCAGATTTATTCTGGTTGATATAGTTAGGCAAATTGAACTTGGCTAAACTCTTGCCTTAGGGCAATGGACTATGATATAATGGCATGGTTATCGCCTATTGGGAATTATCATTTATCTCTCAGGACGCAAACTTGGTACGTGCATTGAAAGATCTAATGAAGGTACAGAACTTTTTCTGTTCAATGCCGTGTGTTAATTATTTGACAAGTTAGAGCAACTATTTATATGTGATATTCACCATAAAAAAATCTCCTTTAGCATATTTACAATTCCCTTTGGGAAGTGAAAAAGAAAAACATTTTTCATAGTAAGTTCGTATCATTGCATTGCGTCAAAATTACTATCATAGACACCCTCAGTACCACGCATAGTACTTAGCAAGATTAGTAAAATTCAAGGATTATAGATTTAGAGAATCTATATTCTATGCAATCTACACCACAGATTCTCAGTGTAAAGATTATGCCAATAGATTTCAAGCATGTTATAAACTAGAATAATATCATATTGTTAAATTTTTAATAATGGAAGAATTGAGAAAGTCAATTAATTGAAGCTCATTGGCATTTCAGAAAACTGAAGGTAATATAATCTACTACTTAAAAACTGAAGCTCGTGTAATCTACTAATTAAAAATATAGAATACTCTATTCAAAGTATATCCTAGTCAGAATCTTGATATTAGGATACTTTAATGCATAATTATATAGTCCAAAAATGCTCAAATAGCTATCAATATACTGTAGACATCAAATCATAAGAGTTTCTTTCTTTCTTTTTTTGGAGGTGGTGGTACCGGGAATTGAACTCATGACCCTGTGCTTGCTAGGCAGGTGCTTGTGCCATAGAGTTAAATCCCCAGCCCCCGTAAAAGTTTCTTGTGTGCAATATTTGCTATATATCAGGCACTCTAAGAGCATTATATACAAAACTTATTTAATCTTTGTAAACTTTCTGTGCAGTAACTACTATGTTTCCCACTTTATAGATGAAGAAACTGTTAAGATTCAGTTAATCATTCAAGATCACAGATCCAGGAAGTTGTGAAACCAAGATTTATTTCTGGACGCCACAGCTCCTGGTTTATGGGGTTATCCATGTACTATGCTGCCTTATCTGTGGTGTTACCACTTGCCACGAAAAAAAATCACATACTAAAAGTCTGTGTAGCAGAGTTTGATCCAAAGTTTTTGGAGGGTGGAGAGAGATTGGTACATTTGCCAACATTGATATTAATATTGCTTGAATTTCTATCATGAAAGTGTGTTACCTTTAGTGAGCTTTAGCACATGGAGGGTTTTGTAAACATGACTAGATTTGATTTTTTTCTTTCATTTTTAATTTTGAGTCATAGCAAGCACAGCGATGCTTCTAGTAAATCGAAATAATCTTAAAATGCGTATTTTAAATACGTAATTTGACTAAGAAAGATAGGACTTTTTAATATTTTATTTGCAATAAATAACATCCCACAATCTATTAGTGCTTGAAAATAACAACTGGATGCCCCTTTTTGCAACAAGTGCAGCAAATATTATATCCGTTGTTTTTGGCATTGATTCTATTTTTGATGCAGTATCTCTAACATAATTTTAGTCTATTTTGACTATTATTTAATAAAAAATGACACTAAAATAATTTGTGAATCTTTATCAATGAAACATTTTTCTGATGTAATTTAATATAAACCATACCATATTTCTCACTGTTAAATGGGAAAAAAATTTAAAAGTATCTATCTCTGGTGTAGCTGTTAGGACCAGTTTTGATTTCAGGTAAGAGAACATACAGCTTCCTATGATTTTTACGTTCTAGTTCAAGAAGGCTAGAAGCAGCCCACGCTCTGCATCCTTCGCCTCCCGTCTTGCTCTCCTTTGCAGCACTGTCTCCACCCTCCGCAGCGAAAGGCAAAGCTCCTAATCCATGGTCTGTGCCAGAGCCAGAAGCCTTAGCGCAGCTGAGGTCGCCCTCCAGGTCGCCCTGGCCAGGACTATGCTCTGTGTGTTTCCCTGGAACCATCACAAGAAGGAATTGCAATGTCTTTCAAGAATTAAACTGAAAATATCCATGCCTTTGGGCTAGGCACTTTCCTAAGAAAATCCTATTGGAGATTTGTTGGCAAGGAAAGGAGAGAAGGGTAGCTCCTTGGAAAGCAAGCAAATGGTTCCAGCACACAAAAGACTGTTACAGTATATAATGTATATCTACAGCAAATAGTAACTAACATTATTTCTAACATAAAACTTCTGTCATATTATATGCCACGTAATAAAGAATGATTATTTGTTGTTTGTTTTAATTATGAATTGTCTTAAAATGATACCAGTTTTGAAACAACTTCCAAAGTCAAATAGGATAGGGAATAGGCATTATATGGAACCACATAAAATATTCCAAAAATGAAAGAGCCAAAATTTCCATTTTGTATTATCCTCACATGGCCTCTCTACAGCATTTATGGGCTACACAAACTACAAATGTTATACCTGATGCATTATAATGGAAATTGGAAATCAAATGTGTTCTCACTGTTTCAACAGAACAAGAGCATGGGTTTGAAATCTAGGATAATTGGATTTTTAGTGCAGTGTATACTTGCAATCCTACTTGATCAAGACTTCTATGAAAATACAGCCTTTGTTTTATGCGGGTTTCAATTCCACTGACGCTCAATGGAATAGCATATAGGCCTTCTGCTTACACAGCGGTGATAGATCTACACTATGAAGATCATTCTTTTTCATCCTGTCCTGAGAACAATTTTCTGTGAAGCTGGTTTGCTTTTCAATGAAAATCTATAACTAATTACATATATGAAGGAAGCTGAAACTATACTTTGGCTAAGGCTGCCATTGATAATTATTGATAATTTTAGGTATAACCAAATTTTGTTTTGCTTTCAATAGAAATATGTGCCTTTTTTGTGAATGTGTAGTATCCTTGTAAAATTTGACTCTAATTTCCTGTTTAGAGGATTCTTTTCCCTATTGGGAAATCAAAGGACAGGTGCATGATACGGCACAGGCAGAAATCCCAGCCTTGAATTCAAAGTGTGGGCTTAAAAATAGTTCCAGAACCTGATGAGGACTTTATTCCCAGGTGCTCTGAGGAACTTTGTCACATTCTACCTCCCTTTCCACACCCAGCTGGTGGTGGTAGCCTGTGTTTCCAACCTGTGTTCACGTCTGTGTTTTTTTATCTTCCCTTTTTTAAAAAAATTCCTTTTCAGTAAGGTAATATGTCAAATTTTGTTTCTTTTATCTTTCAAACTTTTATAATATTTTGAAAAAAATTTTTATTTTGTGAAACAATATAAAATCCGCTTATAGGAATTATACCGATATTCTCTTCTATGGTAATTCTTTTTTAGTGTTGTTTTGGCTATATGTCATATTTTCATGGTTTTTAAAGCAAAGTTTTAACTATCTGGGAAAAGTAATAGTCATCTTTGAACACTGAGGGTGTGTGTGTGTTTGTGTGTGTGTGTGTATGTGTGTGTGTGTGTGTGTGTGTGAGAGAGAGAGAGAGAGAGAGAGGGTCTTGCTGTGCATTCAGGTTGGCTTTAGATTCACTTATAGCTTGGCTGACCTCAAACTCATGACAGTCTTCCTGCCTCAGCCTGCACTACCACATGAATTTTGAAAAAGTTAAAATTTGAAATGAATTTTTAAAATGTGTAATTAGGGTACTATTTTTTCAGGATCAAATATTCATCATGAAATGGCACAGATTTTTCAATAGGCTAAATTTCAATTTATTGGATTCTTTCCATCAGCGGTTACATTAATATTAGCATTGCAAATATTAATGTCTTACTATGTTGTATATAGTGTAACATACTTGATTTCTAAAAACTAGTTTCTCAAAGATTTGCAAATATTTTAAAATTCTTGAAGACATCTGTTAGTAATACAAAAATAATAGGACTCAAGAGAGACAAGCACAGATCATCTTACATTTTAATCTATACATATTTGAATGTAGGTGCAAAATTCTAATTTATGTTGCATTTACCAGCTGGTACTTTGCCCCGCTAGTGTGAAATTAAGCATTTTTATCAGCCTTGAGACTATCATAATAATTGCTTCCATCAGTCCAATTTTACCAAACTTCATTTGTAATTCAAATGACAAAAATGATCTGCTTTCATAAAAGTACATTCAAGGACATTCAAACTTTTAGGAAAATTTTCTTTTTATCCCATCATTTTCAGACTTTTTCTAATGCCATTTTAAAGCCTACTAATGATATATTTCTTTTCCTTTTTAGTTGACTTTGTATTTTTTTGTTATACAAGTATCATATTTGTGAGTTCATGAAGGCTTGTGAGTTTTGCATAGTGAAAAAATATTAGGTGATTGTCCTCCCCAAAACAGATTCTTAGTGGAGTGTCCTGTGTGTTACCAAGATAAACTAATTCAGAGTTCCTTGGGGTCATAGGCCCAAATTTAAGGGTATTTTCTTCAGAATACACCTGCATTTTTGCTAGTATAGTGCTAACGCCTAAGTATTTTGAAGTGTAGAGGGAAAAAGAATCCTGGAAAATGACAAATTTGTTTACATTTTTCTCTGGAAATAACTACACAA
Source organism: Hydrochoerus hydrochaeris (assembly GCA_004027455.1). Taxonomy (NCBI): domain Eukaryota; kingdom Metazoa; phylum Chordata; class Mammalia; order Rodentia; family Hydrochaeridae; genus Hydrochoerus; species Hydrochoerus hydrochaeris. The sequence continues at coordinate 77,946 of PVLA01004450.1, forward strand.
CTCCAGTCTAACTCATGAGCTAGGAATCCTCTCTGAAGTAAGAATATAAAGAGTTACTCTAGAAGTCTTAGACATCAGATTCTACATTCACTTGGTTTTCACTCAAACATTAAAGTTTTACTGTAAAACGATCACTTCTCCCACTGATAATAATGGAATAAAGCTAGTTATTTACCGGTTCTTTTATAACTAGTGTTTGTTTGTTTGTTTGTTTGTTTTGCTAGTTTCTTGCCACTTGATCATTAGTTTTACACAGGTTGCACTTAAAGATTTGAAAGCCCTAAATCCGAGGTTTGATTCTCAGAGTTTATGGTTTAACTAAATTTTATTTAGGATCTAGAAAATATACTTCATAAATCTCCCCAGATTTCTAACATACACCCAGGATGCATTAAAATACACAGTATGCCACAAAGGTTTGATATAGATGAAAGATGTAGCCCATAAAAGGAAATGGAAGCCTCAGGGATTCTAACCTCTGACTTCTCTCTTGCTAATGACTGTTTTCATATCACAGATCAAACTCTTCTATTGAATTTTCTATTTCTCAAGAGTTCATCCAACCCGATCCTTAAAATAGACAAAGATATTCACATTCTTATTTTTGTCTGATCAAAATAATCATTTACTTCTATTATTTAGATAGCATACTAGTATTATAGAAACTAAAAATCACTATTATAATGCCCTGTAACTAATATGTGGCTACTAGGGATCCTATCCTTAGCTTTTTCACCTCAGATCTGCCAGTTCTGTTATTGCACTAACCTAGTTTTTGTATTGACTGACCTTTTGTTTAAAGAAGAAGTAACTCTTGGGAGGATAAGTTTGGTAAATAACTTTGTAAGGTTAACTTGATTCTACCATTGTTTAGTTTGAGGTAAAAACACCACAAATACATTTTTATCTTCCCACCCAGATAGTGATAACCTGAGTATGGATAAGTATTGCACTAACAGTCATGCTTAACATATGCCCAGTCCCTTTCTACGCATTATATATCACCTTAAATCAGTGAGACACAAAAGAAAAGAGTTAGAAAATCCATTTCATGTGTGAAACAACAAAAATTTATCAATGTTAGATTCAGACAACTGGAAAGTGCCTGATTTGTATAGCTTTCAGAAAATGGCAGGAAAAAATTTTCTCTTCCAAAACCCAGAATTGATTCATTATACATAACCTAGCAGTATTATATAAGGGTGAAAGGAAGGTTTTAGATCATTAAAAAATTAATCCATAATATGGATGTGTAAATATAGAAAATATGGTACCTCTTCTGTGGAAATGTTATACAATTTTGGGTTTTTTTTGTTTGTTTGTTTCTGTTTGTTTGTGTCTTTGTAACAGAGATTGATCTCATGACCACATGCTTACTAGGCAGACACTTATGCCACTGAGCTAAGTCTCCAGCACCAACTACTTTGAACTTTATAAAATTAACTTTCAAACTTCTTACCATTCTCTTTTAGAAGAATTTCTAAAATTCTTCTCACACTTGTGCATCTTTATGAAAGAAAGGGTTAGGAGCTAATATAATCTTTAAATTTAGCTAATTTAAATTCTCTATCCTGAACAACAGATGGAAAAGGAAAATAAATAGGACCAAATATCTTCCTGAGGCTAATTTCTCTAGAAAGTTAAAAGAATGAATCACCTTCAGGATGAACAAAATGATACTTATTTATGGTCAATAAACATGGAATTTATGGTTTATGGGGCAAGAAGTGCTGTAAAATATCATAAAAAGTATACAGTTACAGGAATATCAAATATGCTTTTCCATTGTCTGATTCTTTTCATTGGTTAAATGATGCTCTGAGCCCATGATCTAGAAAGAAGAGAGTCTGTTACAGACCTGAATGATGCTGAAATGAAAAAAAAGAGGTAAAGTTCCTTCTCCAACTTTCACTGGTGCCTTTCAGTTATCAGTACCATATACTTGACATTAATTAAATTAAGAACAATATTTTGCATGATTTTTGATTCTCATGCAGTTGATTTAACAAGAACCATAAAAATGAATTAATTCATCCTTAAAATGTACAATATATATATAGCATCAAGACGAATAAAAACTACAGTAAAAATCAAAAAAGATATAAATCAGCAAGCAGATATTCCTTGATTATGGATGGGTAAATTCAATATTGTTATGTGTTAGTTTTTCCATACATAATCTACAGATTCAGTACAACTTCAGCAAAACCTTAGCAAGTGATTTTAATGACAACAAACAGATTTATTCATTATATGGAAAGGCAACAGTCTCAGAATAGTAGTTACATCACTGAGGCAGAAGAGGAAATTTAAGGGATCAGCATTAGAAAACCTCAAGACTTACTATAAAACTGTACTCCTGAAGGTGACATACTTTTATTCAATTAAGAGACAGAGCAATGAGAGTCAATAAAGACCTCCAAGATATAATAACAAAACATAGTCAGTTGATCTTTGATCAAGGAGCAAAGACAATTCAAAGAACAAAGGACAATTTTTCCAGAAAATGGTTATGGAACAGCTAGTTTCCCATATGGAGAAAGAACACCACCAACAATAAAACAGAATCTAGATATAGGTGTTACACTTTTTACAGAAATTATTGTAGACATAAATGTTAACATAAAACCATAAAACTTTTAGTAGAAAATGAAGAATTAGGTGAAATCAATATGTCAAAGAAGTGTCTACACTCTCATGTTTGTTGAAGCACTACTCATAATAGATAGAGTCAGCCTTATGATTAATTGATGCATGACTAGATTTGGAAATATAAAAATACAGAAAATGTATTATATATGCAAACAGTAAATACATGAATATGAATATATATATATATATATATATATATATATGAATATTATGCAAGTCTTAAGCAAATTTGTCATTTTCCACAACATGGATGAACTGAGAAGACAGTATGTTAAGAGAAAAAAAGCCAGGCATGGAAAGGCAAAAACCACATAACTCATTTATATATGTGCAGTGTAAAAAGCTAGACTTAAAGAAGCCAAGAGCAGAATGCTGATTACAGGAGGCTGGTGTGGAGGAGAGAGGGCTAGAATGCAGAGATAATCACAAACTGCAAAGCAGCAATTAGAAAGAGTAAAATTTGAGATCTACTGCAAAGCATGGCAGCTATAATTAGCAATAATTCGTTTGTATATTTTAAAATTGCTGAGAGTGGATTTTACATGTTCTCACTGCAAAAAAAAAAGTGTCTGAAGTGATGGATATGTTAATTCATTTTAATCAGTCGACAACACATACATCTTTCAAAACACCACAGCATCTCCTGCAACTATATAGTTATTTGACAATTATAAATAGAAAGCAAAATAAAAATTTTGAATGTGAAAAATAAAAATAATAGATAAAGTACCAAAAGCCTGGCCTATGAGAGAAAAAAAAATGATAAATTGAGCATTATTGGAGGTAAAATCTATTATCCAATGGACACTATTAAGTCAAGTGGGGAGAAGTATGTGTAAATAACACATCAGATAAAAGCTTTTATGTAACATTCACAAAGAATTTTTTTAACTCAAAATAATAAAAATACACTTTAAACATGGGCAAAATAAATGAATGTACACTCTCCAAAGAGGATGCATAGATAGCAAATAAGTATGAAAAGATATAGCAAGACAATAAATTCTATCACATCAACAACAAAATAAATACACTTTTTAAAAAGGAATTACAAATTAAAACAATGAACTACCACTTAAATTGAGCAACTGACTAGAACAATATTAAATGATGGTTAGAATATGGAGTGACAGGAACTCTTATTTACTCTTTTTGAGGATAACGAATTGTACAGTCTCTTTGGTAAACAGTCTGGCAATGTCTTACGAAGTTAACCATAGCTGTACCATAAAACCTACTGTTACTAGAATACCAGGATACTTTTCCATACTGCAACGATTATAAACGATGAACAAGAGCAGAAGAGGCAGTTTGCAAACAGTTTTATTTAAAAGATACGAAGGCAAGGAACTAAAACTTCCACTGGCTGGGGAGGGATTCTAAACAGGATATCCAGAAGGGCTGTTTGTTTAGGGGTTTTTAAGGAGTTTAGAAAAGAGCTCCAGTCGCTATATAAGCAATATAACCACTACTTTATAGGAGCTACATGTTTTTAGAGTCATCTATGCAGTATTCATGCAGTGTCCAGGCAGAGCCATGAGCCCTTGAACCAATAGCCTGCCTGGTCACACTGTAGGGAGGTGACAGGCAGCCACCAGGCCCTGGCTGATGTTTGTGCAAGATTCCTGGAAGGGTGACTCAGCAGACTCCATTGTGAGGCCCTGTCCTTACTGCCTAATAGAATCCCAAACATTGTCTCCCTAATTTCTATTACACTAGCAGTGGCACTCCTACATATTTATCCACATGTGTTAGAAATTAACGTCCACATAAGAACTTGTACATCAACGCCAACTGTATTTGTAATTGCCCAAAACAGGAAGCCAACAAAAATAGCAGTCCTTCTTTATCTGTGGTTTTTCTTTTCACATTTTAAGTTGCTTGTGGTCAATGGTGGCCTGAAAATATTTGAAAATTCCAGAAACATACAAGTCACGTGTCTTAAATTGCACACTGTTCTGAGCAGTAGAAATCTCACCCTACACTGTGTCACCCACCACATACTTGGCTCATCCTTTGCATCAGCCTTTCCACACTGTGCATGACACTGCCCTTTGTCATTTACTAGCCGATTGTGTCCTTTATCCGACTGACTGTTGTAGCATCGTCGTTAATTAATTGCTGCATTCAGTTAATCCTTATGTGATAAGGTAATGTCACCTCACAATACCTACATCACTCTTCTTACACTGTTTCACTATGAAGGCAGCTTATCTTTTCCCATAATTCTTGCAAAGGTGAATGTAATACAATAAGCTATATTGACAGAGAAAGATAATACACTGACAAAATTTTTATCACAGTACATTTTATGATACTTTTGTTTCACTAATCTTTGTTATTCTCTCCTCATGACTTTAGAAATTAAATTTTGTCATAGACAGTTATTTACACTCAAGACAAAAGCTGTCATTTTAGAAGATTTATTACTCTCTCCTGCTTTAGGTATTCAGTGGAAGTCAAGAAATATATCAGTTGAAAATAAGGGGAGACTGCAATAATTTGTCTTTAAATAAATATATGCATGAATGAATGGTTATTTTATAATGAAATAATATTCAGCAACAATGGGAAATGAATCACCAAATCAGAAAAAATCCAGAGGAATCTCATCATTATATTTATAAGTGAAAAAAGCCATTCTGCAATGTCTACCTACCATAAAATTTCTGATGTGAAACTTTCTGGAAAAAGCAAACTATTAAGATGGTAAAGAGAGCAGGAGTAGTGTAGAGGTAAATAAATGGAAATAAAAAGAATTTTAGTTCAGAGAAAATAGCTCATATGTCATTGAAATGGCAGATTCTTTACATTATTTGCCAGAACCCACAAAACCATACAACAAAAAAGTGTACTTTAACTATGACTGTAGTTAATATTTCAGTTACTTTTCTCATTGCTGGGACAAAACAATCGACACCCAAAATTAGACAAGGAAAGTGCACAGCTTTTAGAAGTTTCAGTCCATAATCAGCTGACTCCAGGGCAGGGTGGTGCACGGCACGGGGGCAACAGTTCATGGTAAAGGAAGATAGCAAAAGCAACAAGCAACATGGACAGCATTTTTCCGGCCCTTTTATATTCTATCTAGGTTCCTGAGATTTGGGTGATGACAAAACAATCAGTGAATTGATCACACGTCCTTAATCCCAGCATCACACATCACCTCTGAAAAGTGTCCTCTCATGACCATGTGGAGCTCTGGGGGGACATCTAGACACAAACCATAACAGTTAATAACTGTCAATATCGGTCGGTCCATTAGTAACTGCACTAATATGATACGTTAGTAGTGAGAGAAACTGTTGGGGGAAGTAAGTACATGAGATACCTACACTATAGGCTCAATTTTTCCTTAAAGCAGAAACTATTCTAAACATAAATAAAACAAATTCCAATATTGAACCCAAATATAGCACTGGCAGAATGTCATTATATATTTCCTACGATAAGTTAGAGTCCAAGTATGTGAACTAAATGGAAAAGATCAGCCAACAATTGTAAACATTTACTTCTATATCCTTTTGCACACTATACCGCATGCCACCCAGTGTTTTTCCCGTGGTCTAACTTTAACATTACGTATATAGGTAATAAAATGCTGCTTTCTGTGACAATGACAGAATAATGTGTTCCCTGAGAGCTACTGACAAGCTACTCTGTAGATCAAAGGATTATACTTTGATGGTCACATGCATGCATAAGAAATAGACACTGTTGGTTGTATAGTTCCCACATTCATCATTTCCTGAATTTGGTGTCTTGATATTGCAAAGAATATTGATTTATCCTTTGTCTTAATGTGACCTCCCAAGGAAGTCATTTCCACTATTTCCCTTACAAAATTGTCTCTGCAATGGTAATAATAATTACATTATTTATGTAATTAATAGAATTGACCTGTTAGTACAGAACTAATATATGGTATAATAATTATCTAAATATAATAACTATTATTTTAACATACAGTGATGTTAGTGATTAGTTATTATATGAGAGCTTGTATACCTGGTGCTTTTGACCAGTAATGCATTTTTTATACTTAGAGCAATTAAATGGTAAAGTTAAAATAAGTGTTACTGCTTTTTTTTTTTTACAGAGAAAGAAACCAAAGATTTGAAAAGCTATATAATTGGTCCAGAATCTCACCACCTAATAAACTAGGCAGTGTAGCTTGTGATCCTGCAGAGTATGTGTGTGTGTGTGTGTGTGTGTGTGTGTTTATATGCTGTCTTTCTCTCAGATACTGTAAATTGGAAAGTTAACCCAAGATACACTGTGGTTAATGGTGACTACAAGAGAGAAAGAGTTCCCATATAATGTGCTACGTAGTGGATTATTTGAGTTATTAGGCAATCCAGGGTGCTTTAAATTTATAAAGTAGGAGTTAATCTAATCACCCCCCAAAAATATTGTAAATATCCCTTGATAGGCTACACATTAAAAAAATAAAAAATTATACTTAAAACCACTATATGCATGCATGTTTTTATTGAGATGTAAAAAATTGAAAGCCCTTTTATATTCTATCTAGGTTCCTGGGAGGTCTCAGAGGTATAATGTGTAGCCATTGGGTAAATGTATGCATGCTTGAAATTAAACTCCATGCAAAATATAGAACCCACCGATCACCCTAGAAACTTTCTTCATATTCTTCCCTTATCTTTCTCTAGAGACTACAATATAGACATCATGAAAATTGGGTAGTACTCTCTGTACTTTTAAGTGTAGTTTCTTTGCTGAGTGCAGTTCTTTTGCAATCATCGATGTTTTGAATGTGTAGCTAGTTATTATCAATATGTTACTTCTAATTTTCTTTCATTCTACAAATACACCAATTTTGTTTATCTCTGGTTGATGTATATTGGAATTCCTTAAGACAATTTGGTACAATGCAGAATGCTAAGATGAGTAAGTCATCAGCCGTACAGCCTATAGATGCAATTTTTCATCAAATACTTATGATTAGAATTGCTAGGTCATAACATACCTATTTCAATTTTAAATGATGCCAGAAGTTTCACACAGTGGATAGACAATTCAGTGTCGTCCTCCAGATATACATAATTTCTGTATCTCTTTACCCTCTCCATCACTTGGAATTGGGAATATTTTAACTATAGTTCATCTCATGGATGTTTTGTGATGTCTCGGTTTGGTTATATTTTTTATTATTCTTATTAAAAAACACTTAAAATCTTTTGTGTGTTTATGGACCCTCACATAACATTGTGGAAATAATATAATCACAATCATACTTTGTAATAGTGATGTAAAGATAAAAAATAAAGTAATAGAACAGAAAAGAGATCCCAGAAAATGACCACACACACTATTGATATATCATTTACCTGTTAAGTGTATTTGTAAAAGTACAAAAGAAAAATCTTTTCCCCAACTCAATATTTATGTGGAAAAAATTAATCTTAACTGATTGAACTTTTCTACCCTGGAAACTGGCAAAGATATCTTACATGAAATGAAAAATCACAGACCATAGAATAAAACTCTTCATTTGTCTCTACCAAATTTTAAAATTGCTTTTTATCAAAAGACATCGATAAAAAAATAGAAAAGGCAAGCAGAATGGGGAGAAAATATTTGTAACATGTATGTGAGATGTGAGGCTTATTGAGGTTGTATAACAAACTCCTACAAACTGATTTACACATGAAGTTCAAATACTCATAAGAACACTTAAAACTTATGTACCATTCTGTTTAACAGATTTCACATGAAGCATCAAATTCTATGCTCCTTGTCTTCTTTCAAAAGTCCTTGAAGCATCTGTTTATTATTTCTTGAATTGAATATTAACATTTAGGTGTTGATATATAAAATAGTACTGTAAAAAAGAGATTATCTTTTCTCACATTATTTTAGGAAGATTTTTCAGGAAGCTTTGTTGTCAAAATGACATCTAAATCATGCTTTTCAGTTGTCACAACCATTTCAGTTGTTCCAAATTTTCACACACACACACACACACACACACACACAAATGGTTTGTCTCTTTCCCCTGGCTGGCATAGGGGCTACCAGAAAATGAGGTAATGATTTGGTTAAGGGTCCATCTGCATTGTGATTAATATTTGAATAATGCAGTTTTATGGTCAACTGTAATAAATTCTTGTTTCAGTTGAAGATCAAGAGTACAAAAATGTAAATATGCTGGAGTCCCTGGTTTTAGTAAATACATATGTTCTTAACTCCCAAGAAGTTATTTCATTTTTCTGATAATATGATTATATATCAAAAAGGAAACTCATAGAATAGTAAGAACTTAAGCTCAGCATGGGAACAGCATCTTTTGCCATGAACATAAGGTCACCCTTCTCTTGCAATTGCATCTTGCCTTGTTTCACACACATGCTTTGCCCCAATAAATGCTTACCAGACCCTACCTCTAAACATGCAGAAAGCTTAGAGCAAATAGTTTTTCTTGCCTTTGAGAGACTACAACTCTGATCCACTTTTTATCTTTCCCACAATTGCTAGATGATTACATATAACCTCAACTAATTTCATTGTATTGCCTTTTTCTTCTTACAAATTACACATTTCTTTCTGTTCAAGTATATGCCTACTTTTCTTTTGTTTCAGTCATACAGTTATACCCTAGTTTGAAATAAATGTTTTTTGTGAGGTGATTTGGCTTAGCTTGTTCTACATGACTGTTTTCCAAAAACAAGTTCTCCTGAAATATAAAGACTTCATTACAAACAACTTTGAAACAACATAATTCATAAGGTTGAAGCTTATGAATAAGCATAAAGTGAACTTTATAGGTTCCAAGAAATCACTTGCTATAATAGTCCTTTGTTCACAGTAATATGGGTGTGTATATGTTTGTATAGGCATAGGATCTAGAGATGTCAGAATTTGGGCATCTTCTATTCCTCACACTCCTGATAGAATTAATTTACAGTTTTTTTGGTTGATATTTTAATTATTTTTAAGTTAAATTTTAAGAAATAGTGCTATATTTCTATAAGGAAATAAATATAAAATGACATGTGGTCTTTGGGCTATTATTAAATAATGTCATATTTATATCATTATTCTTTACAAGACATTTAAGTTAGTTATTAAATGATACACATTGGATAAATTTTAACTATCTGAATATGCTTATAGAAAAAAGAAATATGTTAGATTGATGGTAATTGTTGACTTGATTAAGCATTCCTAATTCTCAGAGTTTCTAAATTACATAAACTCATGTAGATGATGTTCATGTAGGAAGCTAACAATAATAGGAAACTAAACATGTCTACTTTTTTTAAAGGAGATTTATTTAAATAGAAAAAACATGAAAAGAGTAGAAATAACACAGAATTTCAAAAAAAAAGATAATCAGTAAGAAATCACTAGTTGATAAATTACATATTGTCCTCTTAGAAATTGTTGCTCAAGTTACAAAATTAAAGAATACAAAGTAGATATTCAAACAGTGAGACTGTAAAAAGCTATGCATGCATGAGTCTCTACATGTATTTCTATCCTTTCTGTATTAGAGGGAAAAACAAAACATAGCAAGATAAAGCAAAACAAATTCCTATAAAAACACGAAACCAAAAAGTCATATAAAACCACAATACAAGGTGATCTATAATGCTTACTGTGTTGTCTCTTATTATCTTCAATAGAATTGTCTATATCATCAGGCATATTTGAATATAGCAGTATAATTGAATATAGCAGAACATAACAATATCAGTAAAAATAAAACATTGTAGACAGTGTAAAACTTCAAAGGCAGGTAATAATCAAACCAGAGTAGGTATCCTTGTGAATCTTGTCATCTTCAGTGTAGTTGCCTATACTCTCAGACTTGACACTATCAATCATAAAAGCTTTGAATAAAATCTGTCAATACAAAACAGCAATCTAACAAACCAGATTTGATTAATATCAGTCATTGTAAAACAGTGTAAGTTATACAGAGCTTCAGATTAAGTTAATAGGAAGTTAAGAATGACTACCGTACTCTATCCTGCTATTTTCAAGATAACTGTCTGTGCCCTCAAATCTAGTACAAGTAGACAAACTGGAACAGAATATTATGAATCTAAGCAGAGTGGGTTTTAAATCCTGGTGCACTATTAACAATATACTCTGCCTTCTTTTTTTTTCTTTTTTTTAGGCTATTACTCCCCTTTTACTCCCACAGGGTGCTGTACATTTTGGGTCCCACCAATTCCCTCAGTTTTTAGATTGGGGGGGCAACCTGATATTTACCTAAGTGGTTCTGAACCTTCTCACTCCTGAACTTGATCTCAAGTTGTATTCCTTTACCTATAAAAGCCTCAAGGTTTTCCTTCTTTATAGCTGAGTGGTTCTCTACTGCATGTAAGTATCCTGTCTTTCCAACCTATCTGCAGGTGGTGGTCGAGTTGCTCCTATTTCTCTCTGGCTCCCTGTCACCAAGAGCATCATTTTCTTATATTTGATTTTTGGTTCATAAACACTCTCAGGTTGATTATAGTTCCTATAAAGAGCATCTTGATGGACCCTACCTCCTGATCTACTCTGCCTGTCTTTTTGTTTGTTTGTTTAGTGTATCAAGGCCATCTACGTTAGAGATTATAGCCAACCTCAACCTCATTTCTGCTATGCTATTTTTCTTTCTTTGTTTGTCTACTTTTCTCCTTCATTCTACTGCCTGCACCATTCATTGAAGCCTTTCTGCCACTGTTCCTAAAATCCTAGTATTTTTTTCTATCTCTCTAGAATGTCCTTCAGTATTCTCTGTAGGGTTGGATTGGTGGTCACAAATTCCCCCAGTTCCTCTTTGTCATAGAAGCATCTTGTTTCGCCATTAATTTCTAGTGACAGTTTTACAGGGTACATCAATCTCGGTTGGAGTTTATTTTCTTTCAGGGCTCAGAATACATTGCTCCAAGCTCTTCTTGATCTGATGGTCTGTGTCGAGAAGTCTGCCATGATATTGATGGGCTTTCCTTTATAGGTAATCTGTTTCTTTTCTCTGACAGCTTTTAATATTCTGTTTTTATATTGAATTTCTGGTATCTTGATTATTATATGTCTGAGTGTAGCTCTGTTTTGGTTGTAGGTGGCTGGAATTCTGTGTGCCTCACATAACCAAATATCATTTTCTTTTCCCATGCTTGGGAAGTTTTCCTTAATTATGTCCATGAATAGACTTTGTAATTTGCCTGTTTTTATTCCTGCTTGTTCATTCATGTTTCTTATTCTTAAATTATAGATTCTCTTGTCATCTTCTAGCCTTTGTATTGTTACTGCCTGTTATTTTTAAGAGATCTTTCCTTTCATGATCATACATTGCAAACTTGTCTTCAAGTTATGATAGTTTATCCTTAATTTCTTTTAAGCAGTTTTGCCAGCTTTCAATGGGGTTTTTAATTTCCTGATAATCTCTTTGAATCTGCTTCATGTACTCTATATTTCCTTTATATTCTTTATCAAATGCTTCTCTCCTTTTTTTGTGTTCCTCCCTTCTTCCATCTGTGTCTTCTTTAGAAGTGCTTAGCATTTCTTTTATTAATCTACTTATATCTTGCTTTACCTGATTTAATATTTCAGTTTTGAGCTCATCTACAATGTCCCAAAGATATCTCTTAACGTCCATTGAAGCCATGTCTGATGTTGCATGTTTGCCACCCTCAGTCTCTTTTGTTTTTTCCTCTCCTGGATCAATGTTCTCAGGGTTTTGGGCTGGGGGCTTCTTCTTGTTTCTCTCTCTCATCATGTTTTTGGTTTCTTCCATAGAGGTGTATAGTGGAGGTCTCAGCCCTTTTCTTGTTGGTTATGGTTTTCTGAAAGCACTCTGGTGAGGGATTTCTTCCCACTCCTTGTGCTCTTGTCACTGAGGAGTAAGCAGGGCCTGGGTATGCTTGCCCTTCCCCACTAGGCCAGTCAACCTTCGAGGGCCTTCAATGGGTTAGTGTGTGCTAGGTGTACAGAATTGGTTTGGGATGTCTTATTGGGTCCCTGCCAGGGGTGTGACCCAGGCCAAGCAAATCCCAGGAATCTGCTCTGTGGAGGGAGCAACCAACTGGTATTCCTAGTTCAGGATCCTGCCCAATTCCAACATGTCATCTATTTGGTTGTACCCTTCCCATGGGGGGGGTCTTATTCCCAGCACTGACCATGGATTAATGGGAGTCTCTTTGTCAGCTCAGTTCTCCATTGGGCTCACCAACCCCTGACTTTAGCACAGCTGTGGCTCCTGTGAGTCATGGTGGGCACCAGTTCATGGGGCTCAGCAGGTTGCAGCGAAAATGCCATGTCCCCTAATTTTAGCTGTTCCAATTTTAATCCCTAGCCTGCATGTTTGATAAGCATTTTTCATTTTAGTTTCTCCCTGTGTCAAGAGGATCCATCTCCCTCTGTCTGGATCTCTCCAGGAGGTTTTATTCTGGCATATGAGTTGTTTATCCCCAGGAGGCTCTGTATTTTGTTGCTCACTGATCCGTCATCTTTAGCTCCTCCCAACATGTATACTTTTAAGATTTCTACTTCACATTTACCTTTAAGTTACTAATATAAGCAATATATTGAATGAAAAAAAGAAGAAATTACAGATTTCCAATTTTATCCCCATTGTTCTGGATTCTGCCAATTCTTTCAAATAATCAGAGTACAAAGAGCTTAAAAAGGCTTTAGAGATCCTCTATCCCAGCAGTACTTTAATTGTAAATTCTTAAATCTCAAAAGGGGGACAATCCTCTAAGCAAACATATCATAGCAGAAGTAATACCTTGATTTCATTAGTAGTACAGTTTTGTATTATTCAGCTTTCCCATTTTAGACCTGATGAACAACATTCACTAGGCTCATGTTTTAAGGAGATTCAGTCCATGGTCTACTGGACCCAAGGTGGAAACATCATAAAGGAAGGGCAAGGCAGAACCAATTTGCTCAATTCATGGTAACTCGGGAGCAGAGCCAGAGAGAAAGAAGCAAGGGACCATATATAATATCCAAGACCACACCTTTGTGCTGCACCCAGACTCACCTAGGCCTGCGAGTCCTCCTGGGTAGAACTCAAAGAAACCATGTTCACATTGTGAAGCATGCTCAAAATAACTACAGAAATCGTAATTACAGTATTAAAGTAATTTGTGGGATTCTGTAAATCATTTGCACTATTTATAGTCAAAAAGGTCACAAGAAAAATTTCTTCTATAGGAACTGCATCTCAAAGAAAAACACAGTTTTTTTTTCTGTGATGAATTACAAATTCTGTTTAATAATTGTGATATTTAGTTATTGTGTTGAAAGCTAAAATCATTTACCCAAGGGAATATATCACAAATAGTAAAATTCTTCAGTTTAAATTCTGTTAACTAGAAAGTTCTATAGTTTCAATACAACTAAATATGAAAACATTCAACCATAGGAGAGAACTGAGAAAAATTATTTTCCTTAAATGTAAACCATGGCATCTTTAGTCACTAAAGAAAGTTCTAGTACCCTCACAGAAAGACATAGATTATATAGTATTTTAAAATACCTCAACCAAGAAATGATTGCATGATTTCCCTCTGTAATATATCCCAAGGTTTTAGAGTCCAATACCAGGAATTTCTTCTTCTTTTTGTCTAACACTGTTCATCATGCTTCAGCTAGAAGTATTCTTGGTTTTTTCATCCCCTCAGGATAAGTTGAGAACTGCTGAGATAAAACTGATTTAGAGATTGAAACAAATTGAATTGTATCCCAGATTACTAACTCTTAGAAAACAACATTCATTTTTTTAAAAGCAATTTGGATAACTCAAATTGAACTAAACATAGTAAATTACCAACACCAAATAAATATCACTCAAATAATTTTTTAAAATTTTGGGAAATTAATGGAATCAACAACAAATTTGCGTTTCTTTATTTGAACCTGACAATTCCTTAGATGAAGGCTGATATATGCTTTCATTATATTGAAAGTAATAGAAAGACAAAAACATAGTTATACATTCTAAAATTTGAGGATACTTTCAAAAGAATGGATTTAAATTTTTTCCATTTATCTTATTTTATTTTTAAGAGAATAGGAATTGTTGCAAATTCCTCTAAAAGTAGCCTCTAAATAATTATAGCAGTTTACAGAAGATAATAAATGCATTAATTTCAGTGAAAAGTCACATGCTGATTTACCTGTGCTTTTTGGTAAAAATAGATATGCATACACTACATAGTAAGTTCTCTATTGTTTCATCCATAGTTCTATCCTTAACTATTAGCGGCCTTTCAAGGGTTGGGAAACTAAGAGACACCCTGTAGGTGTAAGAAATATACATGAATGTGGAGAGTGTGATTCAAAAGAAATATTTTTTTTTTTGCTAAAAGCTAGTTTTATATAGTACCTATAATTGACCTGAATCTGTGTTTGATCATAGAACATTAGCCAGGTCTAACCAAAATTGGAACATTTTATCTACAGCAAGACGTGCATCACTTCACCAGAAAGGAAAGCATCACTTCTAAGAGATGACGATTCAGACAACCTGGCTTACTTGGGGTGATAAGATTCCAAACCCTTTGTGATTGACATGATTTTGTAGGTTCAGTGTTGAAAAAATAAGAAACAAAAAACCCTTTGGACCTGTACTATGGTTCCAGTTAAAGTCAAAACTTTTAGAGATACTCTTCAAAAGTTTTCTCCTTTTTAGTCTTTTCTAGCTATCACATCAGTATATTTTATACAGTCAAAAGAATTCATGTTCACTTCTCTTTTGGATAATTGTTTGAGATATTAAAAAAATTATATGTCTGTGTCTTGGTATGTAAGTGTGTGTGTGTGTGTGTGTGTGTGTGTGTGTCCAGAGAGAAGAGAGAGGGAATGAACTTCATGAAGAACTATCTCATAAACAGACAACACATAGCCATAGCATACACATGTTCTGAGACTTTTATGGAGAAAAATCACATTTAAATTCAGAAATATATCTCCAATCCTTCACAAAGTATACAATAACAATTAAAATGGAATTTCCTAAAATATAGATTTTTTTAACCATTTTATGGGATTCACCTGTAGTGGCAAAACCAGACTCCCTACGTATAAATCTTTGCAAGTGAATTTTGGTAATTTGCATTTTTAACATGGTTACCAAACAACTAAAATTTGACAACTGCTTTTGTAGCATTATTCTGATATGGAAAAAGCAAAACAAAACAGAAACTCTCTTCTAATAAGGAAAACTGTGAGGTCCAGGTTTAAGTTGCTTTACACTGATTAAATTGGTTAAAACAGAGAATCCCTTCCTCTGACCAGAAAGTGATCTTCCTGGTGCAGTAACTGAACATACCAATGGCAGACAGGGCTGGTTTTGATGCACATGCCTGTAATCTCAGCACTCTGGGAGACAGAGTCAGGAAACAGCTGAGTTCAAGCCCAGATTGGGTAATCTAGTAGGAACCTGTCTCAAAACCTGTCTAAACAAGCGAGGAAAGGAAAGTGTATAACAGACTAAAAGCAATTGCTCCAATGTAGAAACATCATTGAGGAGATATCTCTGTATCCTCAGCATAGAGTAGGGACATAAATAATTGCCAACAGAAGGGAAGAATATGATTAGAAAGTTTGCTGTACCACACAAAGGATAGTCAGTAGTCTCATCAAAGTACAACAAAGACTTTTCCAGAATATACGGCTCGCTCGTCCTCTCTGAGGAAAATGGGGGGGGGGGTGGAACTAATGGAAAATTGCCAGGAGCCCAGAATGAGAGTGAGCTGCGCTTTGACCTTGTCCATTTTTCCATTTGCGATCTAGCTGCACTATTACTGTGTCCCTCATGTTGCTTAGGGTCTCTTTTTTGAACAATTTATTGCTGTTACTGTTCTCTTTACGGCTTTCCATCGTACTTCTTCCTTTTCGTTTTAGTTGATTTTTTTTTCAGATGCAATTTTATTTTACTGCAAAAATGGTTCAGTAGATGCTTAAAATGATGACAAAGTTAAGCTTTTACCTGCACTGCTTAATGCATTGATTTTTGAGCATTAAATTTTTGGCATAAATTGAGTTTTTCAAAGGGAAAAAAATCAATACCCAAAGAACAAGCGAAACCTTCCAGCAAGGTAATATTAGGGGGACCAAAGCAAACAGTCTTCTGAATATGAATTTCTTGTAAAAACACAGAAGTTTATAATCCATGGACTAGCTAAATTACGGTACCTCACTTGACCAAATTGTTAGATTCTTACTTTCTGAGTATTTGATAAAATTTTTATGATTACATGCATATTTTGATAAAACAAAGTAGAAAATCAAAACCTGATGGTTAGTTGCAAGCTGACACAGATTCTGTAATCCTAAAAATGATGTAAAGATTATGTATCATAATTTATAATTGGAATTTAATTATAACATGTATTCTGAGTTTTATACATAAAACAAAGTAAAGATTAAAATCCACTGTTGTCTTTACTGACATTGTTTACTGTTACAGAATAGCTAGCACTTGGATCTATGGTCTTTTAAAGGTTAAGCATTATAATACAGGCATTGAAGAAATAAGGATAATATATATATATATATATATATATAGTCTTATGAAAAGCTCCATTAAAAAAAGCTCCATAAGAAATATTTTGTAAATGCAATAAAACTACTATAAATTTGAAGAAATATTGAAAGCTTGGCAATGTCGTGTTCAAAGCATAATGGTCAGTGGGAACACTGGACAATTTCAAAAGTCCTGGGCTTTTCAAGGAATTGTTGCAGTCCAAACTAGCTGGGATGTGGCGGAGAGGGAGCATGGCTGGCTGTGAGCGAGTGCAGCTGTGTTATGGATGACGTGTGAAAGCTTGAATCACTTCCAGTATCCATTCAATTTCAAACCTTAATCTTCCAGTTTCCATCTTCATGAAACTTCCAGAAGTAAGCCCACCTCAGTTAATTGTCCTAATTAACTTTGCCATGAGAAATGTAACATGACTCTTCCACATTTATAATTTTTCTCCTAACTATATCAGCTGGAGAAGTATAAATCAAAATTTTAATGCCTAGAGATAAAGCAACATCAAAAACCCAACACCACAGACACAACCTTTAACTCTCAATCTATATAAAAGCTGTGAGGATCTGGACCAGGTCTGTTTCCCAGGCTTGATGGTCCCTTTCAACTTGTGGTTCTTGTGTCAGCAAAACATCATAATTCAGGCTTGTGTCCACTTACTAGTAAGCCTAGAAATACACTGTCATTTGTACTGCAATAAGTATTTCCAAAATTGACTACATAAAAAGAATGTATGAATTTAGGGTCCAAACATGTTTAAATATTCCATTTTCATTGACTTTTACATACTTATATTCAAAATATAAAACAGAAGTCTCTATTTCTAATACCCTCAAACAGTTGCACTATTTATGGTGGGTGGCCTTACTCTTTTTGCCAAAAAGCTAAAATGCAGAAATTATATGTATAAAATATGCAACCATCATACAGCTAAAACAGGTTTAAATACTTCTTTAGAATTTAGAAAGTACTTGAGCATATATTTTTTCATAAATTTTATGTGTGGTTTCAATGGCCAGTGACATTACATTTACTGAAATGTAAATCAAGGATATAAGATTATCTTTTAAGTGACAGACAAATTCCAAAGTTCATTTTATTGATGAATTCTGTATTTCCAAAAACTATATTCTTCATGAACAGAATACATGGTTAATGAACATGAAATAAATGGTCACATCACTATAAATGGTAATTAGATTTGTCCTGCTCTAGTACTGGCTTATTCAATATTAACTAAAAGGCCATTAATCAAGTCACAAATAACCAAATCATTACAAAAGAGAATATAGAATTTGGGAGAATTTTTATCTATTACTAGAGAAATCAGAGATGCTGTGATGTGATTCTGATGGTTTGTCATAAAAATTTTAAACTCGCAATTATTGATAAGCCATTCAAAATTTTACATTTATGTATAATAAGTAAAATCACAGAACTATTAAATGATATATACTTAAACAACATATTCTGTTTTCAATATTTGAACTATCAATGTGTCTCTGTTTGTATTAGTAAGTTCACAAAATTCTATTTAAAATAATCCAACAAATATCCCTCTCAAAAAAATTTTTTTCCATCCCTTCCTAGGTTTTACTGGGAATTTAGATTCTGAGTTTTAGACTTGCTCTACTAAAATTTAAAATTGTCTTCCTATATTTTAATTGATCAATTCTCCAAATTCCATCAATCAATAAAATGAAAATTTCCTCTAACCTGTATGGATTTGAGATGTTAAAAAAAGCTATAGGTTTTCTACAACTTGTACCTAAAGTGATTTTAATGGACGATATCCTGGTACAGCAGTCTGCATGTACAGTGCAGTCATGCACAAGATATTTGTGGAATTAAATTATGGATGTGGGACAGGATTCAGTTTATGAAGGACTAATAAAACTCAATCCAGTGCTGATCTCTGAATATTACTTTAAAGGCATTTTGAAGTCTATCATCCTGTGTGATTCACATCCTGAGATGAATTAGAAATAAACAGGGAAGAAAAAAATCAAAAGCAGTAACAAAGAAAGTTTAATTAAACTTCTAAACTTCCTGAGAGCTAGAAGTTTGGGAGAAAGGGAATTTGTACTTTTGAAGACACACTGCATTTATTGCTAACAACTCGATAATGACATTGTTCTTTGTAAACATATCCTTTTTTCATGCCTCTTATTTTAGACTGATCACAGAATCCTTTGAAAAGATGAAATCCCTTCCTGCCTTGCTTTTAATGAACTTGTAGAGTAGGATAGAAATTTAGGGATGACTCGATCCCTTTTTCCCATGGAGCATGAAGTATTAGTGAGGCCCCAGTCAGAATAAAGAGAAAAAATTGTCTGTTCCGTGTGGCTTCCTTCACTGAGCCCACACTGAAGACAGAATTACAGAGTCGCCGCGGAAGATGAATACCTCACACAAATCTCATGTGGGAAACCTTGGGACTGTGTCTCGCCATTGTCTGGTTTCGCCTTGTTTTGCTTCCCCTGCCACCTGCTTCGTGCTGGTGTTTCAGTTCAACATACAACCAAAAAAGGCAACCTACTGCCAGCCTCTGTGGTTGATTGTCTTTCTCCTTCGACTCTTTAAAATAAACTAATTTATTGTTTTAACAATTTACTTGTTTCTTTGAATCATTCAAAACACTCTGATTGTCTGCTAAGTGCAGTGCACATGAGAGATGAAACCACCTTTATTTCAGTAGGGGAGTTAGAAAAGTAAATTATCCTCCAAAGTACAGAGCTGTAAGCTGAGCAAACATAAAGCATACCGGTGGCATAAAGACAGTGATGTTTCCAGAGAAGTGCATACTACAAAGCACAAATGTGAGATCGGAAAACTACAGAAGTACAGGGAACAATAGTTTCAGCCTGAGAGAATGGTGCATGCAAAGGTAAATGTGCAAACAGGGTGGAACATTTTAAGAACAAATGTGATTACAAATACACCTTTTAGGGAGAAAAAGCTAAACATACTTTCAGTTTTAGAGTAGGAGAAAGACAATAGAGCTAAAATGCCCTGGTCCAGTCAAGACAATTAATGGTAAAAACAGAGACAAATAGGAGATAACATTTAGCTACACAGAAACAGAGATATTGAAAGTGAGAGTTAATTCAAATCTCCAACTCATAGAGGCAGAATATGTTAGGTGAAATTTTTCTTAAGAATATTATAAAGTTAACTTTGGTGTTAATACAGGAGAAATACAAATTTATAATCATGTGTATGATTAGTGTATGTTTGGAGTAAATTGGGAGGGGGACTGGGGTCATGAAAGGCTGAGCCACGGTTTTTGTCCTCCTAAAGGGGAAGAATAGAACTTTTCCTTACCCAGCTCCAAGGATTTTAAGATCAAAAAACTTTTCTCCTTGTTTTCAAGATTGAAAATATCCATCTATTCTCCTTGTTTTTAATATTAAACTATAATGTTACTGTCAAATAGTCTGCATAATGTACAAATTCACTTTCCCCAAAAATCCTCATGACTATTCCATATGAAGAGTTAAGATAAATTATTTTGTGCAGCACTAATAGATATCTAAATCTGGGTTGAGATAAGCCAGCTTTTCACTGTTCTGGAATGTAACGGTATGTTTTTATATCACATCATCAAAATTGATTATGTATTCAATATATAAAAGGAAATACATTTTTAAATATAATTTTAACAGTCAAAAGTCTAAGCAGCACATACTCATCTTGAAGGTCTAAAGCAAAATGTATTTGGTATTGAAGGAGAGGACAGCATAAATAACGGACTCCAGCTTTCCTTAACTGTAAGGTATCCGCTCTTCTTCTGGCCTTTATTTCACAACACAGCACTGCTCTCTCCTTTCCTCAGCGGGAACCCACTTATGTGGAGGAAGAGGAAAGAAATCTGACCAAGCAGAAAGAGAAGAGAAAGAGTCAACCAAAAGCACAAGTCTCTCACTTACCTCATGGGACTGATTCTTATCCCTAAATAACATTATATGTAAACATTTTTCTTTTCAATTTCTTCCCAATCCTTATATAATATTGGAAAGTAAGTGCCAAATGTCTTTGCTATGCTGCCTCAAAAGTCTGTCCCTGTGATGGTATAAACCATCACCTGAAAGCAATAAATTAGAATTTCTGTTGCAGCACCAAATTTCATAAAGAATGAAATACTAAGAGAGAGACTTTAAATTGCACAACAGCCTTCATTTCATATATCAAACCAAAAGAGGAGCAAAACTCAGTGAAATATAAAGAATTTTAACATATCTCAAGGCATACTAGGTAAAAATTTTAATATAAATACACATAAATATATTAATTCAAGCCTCCAATGAAATCATTCTGATTAATTCATTATCAATGGCCAATTTAAACTACAGTGAGAGATCCCGTGGAAGCCATAACACATGCTAAATATTAGATTGTAAAACCCCTTGTTCCTTCAAAGCGAAATGCACAAGAGTAAGCTCTCAAAAACACAGAGAGGGAAGCAGACAGGTCTGTTGGGTGGGAGTGGGAATGAAAAACACTGCTGACCACAGGTGAGAGCTTTTACTCTCCTTTTCTTGCCAAGAGATTGCAGCTCATGGAAAACAGTGAATACAGAGAAATTCTAAACACACAATAAAAAAAAATAAAAATAGGCATTCTTGTTTCCTCTCTTTATATGACACCTCACATATTCTTCAGTTACATGTGTTCCAGTGTTAAATTCCCTAACATACCCTGTATCAGTTTACCTCTGTGCTTTACATGGATTCTCACCACCCAAGCCTTCAGTGTCTGCCCCTGCTATGTAAAAGCCTCCAAACTGGCTGCCTGATTATTCTGCACTCTTTCCCAACTCTCTTTCATCCTCCACCCAATTTCAAAATGATCATTTGAAAACAGGTCAACTCCTGTATCTAAACACTTCAAGGGCTCTGCATGGTACTTTCTGCTTTGCTTATTTTTTTATTTTAAATAGAGAAAAACACAGTTTGATGTATAGTATTGTTTAATTTTTTTTCCTTCTAGAACTTTCTCTAAATGAAATATATTTGCCTTTGTGTTGATATTAATAAGCGAGGTGTTTAAGAGTAGACTATCCCATGAGGGTGCTCCCTGCGAGGGAGGGATTGGTCACAGGGTAAGAAGATGAATCCTGCCCCCATTACTCTCTGTGATGGCTGTGTCTTCCTCCAGGTAAGGATCCAGCCGTCCATACTCTGGGGAGCACAGCACAAAAAGTACCATCCTGGAAGAATCATAAGGCCTCACCAGCCATCAGACATGCCAGGATTGAGACAATAGGCTGTCCTGACTCCAGAACTGTGAGCCAATACATTCATAGTCATTCCATATTATCCAGCCTGGTGTTCCATTGTGGGGCCACAGAGTGAAATACGAAAAGGTGTGCAGTTGTGAGTCTTATTAAATGGAAGAAGTTGTCTATTCAACACCAAAATCAGAAAGAAAAAAAAAGAAAGAAGATGGAATGAAGAAACCTGAAGTTATTAATTTCTTGGTTGCCTGCTCAGGCTCCAGAGACTCGGTCAGAGTGATAATGCAAATCCTCAGGGTGGCGGACATGGACATCTTAGTGGATACTTGAATGGAACTGAGGGGACAGCCGTGCGAGGATTCTGTGGTAGCTCAGGCACAGAGACACAACACCTGATGAAGATGAATTCTGCTGTGCCTATGTGACAGTGGATAAGTGAGCACAGTTAACAAAGGCAAGATCACTGGAAGATGACCATGGCAGAGTGGTGGGCACAGTTCTTAGGGAGCCTCGTAGACAAAGGGAGGAATCTGGATTTTTTTTCTGAACGTGATATCAAAGGAATAGTATGCTTTGATGTAATCTTTAATGACATTGTAGCTAGATGACTAGTAGAATGGAGGCTGAATTTGAGGAACAGAGTCAGACTGCTCAGCAAGAACCACTGCAACAGTGATTCTGAGTAGCTACCAGTGAGAATGATGGAAATGGTGAATGAGAGACATGCTTTGGAGGCCTAATAGACAACGCTTTCTCTGGCACTGCACAGATGGTGGAATACAAAAGAGAAAAGAAAGATAAGTTATGAAGCTGTACCCCATTTGGGCCAGACAGTTACAGAAGGAACGGAAACATTAGTGGAAAGAAATTATGACCTGCTTTTATTAGACCGACTTAGGACACTTGAGTATTATTGCATTAATCATGACAGATTTTAAATATTCTATTTTATACATGTATTATTTCATTATTTCTCAACCAATGTGACATCTCCTGCAGAACATCTCCATGATATTTCCAAGCTCCGGTGTGTTCTTGAGTTGAATTATGCTCATGGCTAATATCCCAAACAACAGCAGAAAGAATGCAGAGACTCATTCATCAGCCCTCGCACAGATCCCGCCCTAGGATGTATTCAGCTAATGGATTTCAAACATCTGGCATTTCTTTTTTTCATATTTTGACTTTCAGAATCATATTTTACACAAAGAAGGACTTTCTACCAGTGATGTTTTGAAAATATCAAAGACTTAGACAACCACATTAGGTTAAAAGGCAAAAGCAGCAGGGAGCAGAAGACAAAGACAACATCAAAAGCCGGGAAAGGTTGTAGGAGACGATCTGACCAGACAGAGCGGCCCAAAAGCAAGTAATGCAGATGCTCGCCTGTGTCAAGTGGGCTGCTCTGCTTTCAGTCACTTCAGGGTGTTTTACTAAATATGCCTCAGAATCATTACCTTCTGTAACAATATGTGCATTTTTTTTTTGCCTCCAGTTTTTTGCCTTCTCTTTTATATTTCTACTTCTGATATTTTAAATGATGATTTTTATTCTCCTTTTTTAACAGATGCCATAAAGATTTTGTTTTTTTTTTAAGTGAAATTCTACTTTTTTCATATAGAGATTTTATTTTCTCCAACATGGGGCCTTCAAAGATTGCATTTGAATTAAGGTCTGGGTGAGTGGGCTTTGATGACCAGTTGCTGTGGAACCGCCATCAGTGTGATGTATAGAACCCTCATTTTCTACTCGACATGTTTTGATCTTCTCTGTGTTACATGACCCTAATCAAATTCTTTTTCTACTCTCAAGAATAGAAACTCAAGCAAATCCCAGGATTATCAATACAGATCTTTCCAAATAATAAATTAATAGAGTAGATAAGTCAGACTTCTTTCACACTTGCGGGTATTTAGGAATCCTACCCTGCCTGTTTTGTATAAAAAATAATATTCTACTGAGGATACATGTTTCTATTAAAATACAGCTAAGATGAGCTAGTGCACATTTTTAAGTATTACCTGGAATAACAAGGTAGTGCTATCTTACAACAGTTATTATCTACTCCACTCTTAAGTGTCTATTAATGATATAAAACAATCAAGGATTTCACCTATGTGTAACGACTTGATCCTTACTCATATAAAGACAGTTTGATCATAGAGTTCAAGATAAAGTTTTACAGAGTCTACAAGGACAGTCTTCTAAAAAGCCATCATGCATTGGTGAATTCCATCAGTAATTAACTTCTGGTATACGTTTTCCTGTGTTATTTTTTAGAACTTTCAGTGCACTCATGAGCTCTTTTCAGAGAAGTAGCATTTAAGCGAGTAGCATGGAAATGTATCAGGAAAAGAATGATAAAGGCTTGTAGTCACAATGGATAAAAGAAAGACAATATAAGAAAGTGAAAGGTTTAGAATCAATCAAATTGTAATCATTCAAGTGTATTCTGTCCAGGGCAGCAGTCTGGCTCTTCCACAAGCAAGGAGGTTGAGTGGGGAATAAGAGTGAGCTGGAACCATTTGCTGTGCAGCAGTGCAGCAGGGCTTAGGATTTGATATTAATGTATTTGTTACAACTGTGGAGGCTGGAAGTCCGAGAGGGCAGGGTGCCAGGCTTTTTAAGGTTCCAGTGAGTGACCTCCTTGAGATGCGAACAAATGTCATTGTCTTAAAAACCCATGAGCTGAAAGAAAGTGAGAAAGCTCCTTAGGTCCTGCTCTCATCAGGAGGACTCCCTGGAAGCAGAATTATCCACCAGATCTCTTGCCTGATAAAACCTTTACCTCGAGGGCTAGAATTTCAACATGAGGAAAAGGAGAAATGAAGGAAAGGAAAAAAAAATCTATATCTATATCTATCTATATGCACACAACATTACTAAGACACTTATACTACTAATCTCTATTAGTTTATTGAAAAGAATGGTCTGTGCTTATGTTTGATCAAATTTCATGCCTCTATCTTGTAACCTGAGCAACTTTTTAAAATATTACAATACACAATGCATTCACCATGGTTTAACTCCTATTATCTTGTTTTTAAATTCTGCATCACTATTTTTTATCTGTTTAAAATTAAAAATTAAAAAAAATTCAACATGAGAAATTAAAAGGATAATACACTTGCAGGCCATTGCACAATGGACACCAAAGTAACACGAAATATTTGAGGTGTAGATTATAAACCAAAACAGAAATTAGATACACTGATATAGAAAAGGTATAGCCATTTTTTAATAAATTTGACAGTCTACTAAGAATGAAACAAAAAATGCCTGCAAATAAATTGTAACAAAAATGCATTATTTCTACATTTTGTTTTTTTATTAAAGCCCTAAATATTAATACATTTCTTACAAAAATTTTTCTGGTGCCTTGATTAATCATGATTCTTGGTTACTCGGGTAAAAACAAAATGGCAAAAGTTTAATGATATGAAATAATTCTTGCATAATTGGGAAATGTACTGCATAATTTCACATAGAAAATTCATTTTTATACTATGGCATTATTTACAACATTTAATCATTATTGATGTTATGAAATGTGTTAAACAATTTAAAGCCTTTTAATGTCACAGTGATGACTGCATTCATAATATGTTATTCCTGGTTATATTTCCCCGATGTAACCTGTTTCATGTTCCCAGTTGTTCCAAGTGATGTATCACCCACTAATTAGTAGATTGTGAATTCAAAGACTTTCCTGACTTTTTAACTCATTGAGCCAGAATTCAATCTACTCTTCTTATATTACTTCCCAAAAAGTTATTGTGACAAGCATATCATGCATGTATGGCAAATTACGAACACTACAGAATTTTTCTGTTGTGTGAAAATAAATTATAGAGTTACACTTATAATCTTGAATTCACAAGGTCAGTCGGTTTTTTCAACTCCTAATTGATTAAACACAACTAGAAATTGGTGTGCACCAAGCATAAGTTTAATTACAAAGAACAATTTTATCAATAAGAGTGTCTGTATTACATTTTAAATACATTTCATAGGCATTTTCTTTAAATTATTATATGCTATTCAAGATTTCCACACAATATAACTCAAATGAATTTAGGATGACTAATTCTAGGAACTGTATGTCGAGGATTCTGTGATTCATTTTCTTTATGTTCTTTTCATTTCATCAGGAGAGTTGAATTAAGCCCTGTATGATACCTGTGCTGTATTTTCAGCTCTTTATACATTTTAAAATTACTTTTGCTATTTAAAATGAGGTGGGACAGCACGGCTTGCCTGTTCCCACCAGAGGTTATTGTGTAAGCAGTTTATGTTTCAAAAACCCAGTTGAAGTTGAGTCATAATGGGAATATAGAGGAGATAAAAAGAGTAATGGATACAATAGAATCCATAGTTGATGGAGGTTGAAGACAGCCCTGGTCTTTATTGTGGAATTCTGGCAATGAAGAAGTAAGAAGCTAACTAAATACACATACAAACCCTTAAAATAGTGCACTATGCAAATCATTTCTGATGTTGTGATTCAGCCAATTGTATTATTAAAATAATTAAATTTGCAGTTGTAAAAACACTCAAGCTGTTTGCAAAATGATGTTAGGAGAACACGTTTGACTTCCTAGGTTACCAGAAGACAGTAAATAATTTTGATCACTGTTGATAAGAAGATAGAGAGAAATAAGAGATGATGTTAAAGTTCCCACTCTCTATCCAGAGTCTTAAGCTCACAAAGGGGTCGTCATAAACAAAGAATTTCAACGAACTGTCCAAGTTCTGACAATTTATCTTTGCCTGAGTCTAACTTCAACTCCATGTCTGTCCAGCTTTTAAGACTGCACTACATGATACTGTTTTATGAAATGAATACAATCTGATCTTTTCTTGCCAGTGAATTGGTAGAAGATTTACTGAAACAGTTGAATTTATTTAACCACAGTGCTTGTAAGGAGAACAGAAATGGACTCAAGGATGTAGAGACTCCCCAATTGTAATGTCTTTTCTTTTTCAACAATCTGTCACTTATCTCTACAACAAATAGATGTTAAATGAACTTCAGTTTTTCCATAGTTAATAGCCAAGGTCATTAAAAAGCTCGATAAAATCCTACTATAATTCCAACCTTTGGAAGGCTGAGGCAGTTGTGTCTCAAGATGGAATACACCCTGGGCTACATATTGAGCCTTTGTCTCAAAATAAATAAAATAATAATACTAATTCTCTTATAGGAAAATCACAAGAATATCATGGAGCCATATTGGAAAACATTTTATGACATTCTATAAAGCAATACAAAAATAAATAAATTGTTACTCTACATTTATGTTGTATCACAGGAAGTAGTATAGGAAATTGATTGTCAATGAATATGACTGTTATTGTCAACTATTACAAATTGTTTCACTGTAAAATATCCTATAGGGGAATCATAATTTGTTTGAGGACACAAAATGGATAGCACAAAAGTAATTTGAAATGTTTTTATTGGTGAATTGGGTAAAAAGAGAATTTGGAATTAATTATTAAGAAGAAAAGTTAATATAACATCCAAAAATGATTAAATCTGTGAAAATAAAATAAACTTTGCAATTTTTCCAGACCCTTGGCTGGCCTTTCTAATTTGCACAAAAGCCCCAAGCTCGCAGAGCTGAGACAGCAGGACAAGCACACACTCATCACATTGCTAAAAACTTATTCTGATTTCTTTAACAGTCAAAGGTTAGAAGAGAACAACATGGAAAGTAGTTAATTACATTATTGTGAGCTGAGAAAATGTCTGAAACTCCAAAAATGCACAAAGTACTCACAGATTCTAAATAAATGTGGCCATGACATTTTAAATCTCTTTTAAAAACTAATCAAGTATATTTGAATGGAGCTAAGTACACGATTTGACACCCAGTGAAGTGCTGAGTTCTGAGAGTTTCAAGGTAAAAGTTTTCTGGTAAAAAAGATGACTGGACAGGAAATGTTGAAAGCTTAGTGTTATGAAAACAGAACTATGAAACCTAGATGCTGTGTTTTAAGAAGAATAAAACAAGAGTTGGAGCATTTGTTTATTGTAAAGAAATATGACTTGGAGAATATTAAATATTAATTCTACATTTAAAACAAAAAATGTACCTGCTGTATTCAGTCAGATATCAAAGTGAGACCTTGATATGATAAAATATTTATATATAAACAAAGGTATCCATAAAGGGATTTAAAGTTTATCCCTGCATCTGCCAGTCTTACTCTATAACAAGAGAAGGTTTTCGACGTGGCTAATTCCTTTGACAAAAATAATGTTGTGAAAACTCACACAAACTTTTTTGGTAGTAAAACAATACAGCATACATAAGAGTTTGTCATTGCTGCTAATTTAAAAATCACTAAAACTTATAATTCATTGAGAATTTTACAGTATGTTTCATAATAATTTATTCATTGAATTATAATTTATTTAGAATTGCAAAAGCTGACAATCCAAGAGTCAGTTCTACTCTTCTGAACTTTCAACATGAGTTGGAAAAAGTTAACATAGAGAAAGTAATGATTAAAAATATTGGAAGTATAGCTTTCGTGAAGAGAATAAATCAAGGTTAAATGAAAGGGAGTTACTTGCATAGAATACTTTAGCAATTATCTAAATGTACTTTATGTGGAATGGATTTTGTGGGATATGTAGCTTCTATATAAATATTTGATCTAAAATTTCAGTAGCAATTTTAATGAAGTAATATGTCAATAGCACTGATTCCAGTTAGATTCAAGAATTCAAGTAAGCATTTTTTTTGCTGTATAACTCAAGCTATAATTAGAATTTCACTGAACTAAGGACTGTACCTTAGTTTTAGTTATTCATCTATCATTTGTTCATTTCTTGATGAACATGATGTCCTCACTTTCCACATATTTACCAAACACTAATTAAATACCAGGAATCCTTGAATGTAGATTGTAGTAAGAAGTAGATGTAAATACTTTGCACTTTTTATGTTCATTGCAAGCCTTTAGCAATTAAGAAGAAATACAGGAAGGAAAAGATGGTGTATCGACAGACAACAATGTACAGAGCCTCCCCTGAGAGAGACAACATATGTCATAATAAAACATCCTGGAGAGGTTCTGATAGAGGGAGATGGATCCTCCCAACCTAGGAAGAAACTAAAGGCAAAAGAGCTGGTCAAATATGCAGTCCCAGGGTACATTGCAGAATCTGAGATTAGCAGCCACGGCAATCTCCAGCCACCTGAATTTGCTCCGCTGCCTCAACTGACTGGAACAGCCGTGCTCCTCAGTGACTGGCCAGAACAGCCCAAACATGCTGGAGCACCCAAAACTATGCTGCTGCAGCTAACCAGTCATGCTGGAGACTGAGGTTGGTGAGCCCAACAGAACACAGAGCCAGCAAGGTACCTCCATTAAATTGCAGTGAGTGCTGGGAATAAGAAATCCCCCACAGGAAGGTCATGACCAAATGGACAACATGGTGGAATCGGGTGGGAGAAGTTTGAACTAGGAACAACAGTAACTTCAGTTGGTTGCTCCTTTCCCAGAGCAGATTGGTGGGATCTCCTTGGCCTGGGTCACACCCCTGGCCGGGACCCAATAACCCGTCCCAAACCAATTCCCTATGCCTAGCACACACTAACCTTGTGAAGACCCCCAAAGTTGATTGGCCCAGTGGGGAGAAGCGAGCATACTCAGCCACTGCCTACATCCCAATGACAAAAAGCAAGCAGGAGAGGCCAGAAATCCCTTACCAGCATGCTTCAGAAGAAACATAACCAACAAGGAAAGGGGCTGGGACCTCCATTATACACCTGTATGGAAGAAGCCAAAAACATGACAAGAGAAAGAAACAACAAGAAGCCCCCAGACCAAAACCCTGAGAACACTGATCCAGGAGAGGGAAATACAAAAGAGACTGAGGGCAGCAAATATGCAACATCAGACACAGCTTCAATGGACATTAAGAGATATCTTCAGGACCTTGTAGAAGAACTCAAAACTGAAATATTAAATCAGGTAGAGCAAGACATAAGTAGATTAATAAAAGAAATGCTAAGCATTTCTGAAGAAGACACAGATGGAAGAAGGGAGGAGCACAAAAAAAGGAGAGAAGCATTTGATAAAGGATATAAAGAAAACTTAGAATATATAAAGCAGATTCAAAGAGATTACCAATAAATTAAAAACTCTATTGAAAGCTGGCAAAGCTGCTTAAAAGAAACTAAGGATAGACTATCAAAACTTGAAGACAAGTTTGTGTGATCATGAAAGGAAAGATCTCTTAAAAATAACAAGGAAACAGACAGTAATAATACAAAGGCTAGAAGACAACAAGAGAATCTATAATTTAAGAATAAGAAATGTGAGTGAAGATGCAGGAATAAAAACAGGTGAATTACAAAGGCTATTCATGGAAATAATTAAGGAAAACATCCCAAGCGTAGGAAAAGAATATCGTATTCAGATATATGAGGTATACAGAACTCCAGCCACCTACAACCAAAACAGAGCTACACTCAGACATATAATAATCAAGATACCAGAAATTCAATATAAAAACAGAATATTAGAAGCTGTAAGAGAAAAGAAACAGATCAACTATAAAGGAAAACCCATCAAGATCACAGCAGACTTCTTGACCCAGACCATCAGATCAAGAAGAGCTTGGAGCAAAGTATTCCAAGTCCTGAAAGAAAACAGATGGCCTTGATACACTAATATATATATATATATATATATATATATATATATATATATGTGTGTGTGTGTATATATATATATATATATATATATATATATATATATATATGCAGAGAGTAGATCAGTCAGTAAGGTCCATGGAGATGCTCTGTATAGGAAATATAATCAACCTGAGAGAGGATTTATGGATCAAAAATCAAATATGAAAAAACAATGTTCTATGTGACATGGAGCCAGACAGAAATAGGGGCAACTCGACCACCACCCGCAGATAGGTTGGAAAGACAGTTTACTTATGTGCAGTAGAGAACCACTCAGCTATAACGAAGGAAAACCTTGAGGCTTTTGTAGGTAAAGAAATACAACTTGAGATCAAGTTCAGGAGTGAGAAGGTTTGGAACCACTTAGGTAAATAGCAGGTTGCCCCCCCCAATCTAAAAACTGAGGGAATTGGTGGGACCCAAAATGCACAGCACCCTATAGAAGTAAAAGGGGAGGAATAGCCTAAAAAAAAAAGAAGGCAGAGAATATTGTTAATAGTGTACCAGGATTTTCTGCTTAGATGGATTATATTCTGTTCCAGTTTGTCTACTTGTACCAGATTTGAGGCCACAGACAGTTATCCTGAAAATAGCAGGATATAGTACTGTAATCATCCTTAATTTCCTATAACTTAATCTGAAGCTCTGTGTAACTTACATGATCTTAATTGAATCTGGCTTGTTAGATCGCTGTTTTGTATTGACAGATTTTATTCAAAGCTGTTATGATTGATAGTTTCAAGTCTGAGAGTATAGGCAACTACACTGAAGATGGCAAGATTCACTAGAATACCCACTCTGGTTTGATTATTACCTGCCTTTGAAGTTTTATACTGTCTACAATGTTTTATTTTTTCTAATATTGTTATGTACTGCTATAATCAATTATACTGCTATATTCAAATATGCCTGATGATATAGACAATTCTATTGAAAATAGTAAGAGACAACACAGTAACCATTGTAGATCACCTTGTACTGTGGTTTTATGACTTCTTGGTTTCATGTTTTTATAGGAATTTGGTTTGTTTTATCTTGTTATGTTTTGTTTTTCCCTCTTATACAAAAAGGATAGAAATACATATAAAGACTCATGCATGCATAGCTGCTTACAGTCTCACTGTTTGAATGTCTACTTTGTATGCTTTAATTTTGTAATTTGAGCAACAGTTTCTAAGATGACAATATGTAATTTATTAACTATTTCTTACTGTTTATATGTTTTTGAAATTCTGTATTATTTCTACCCTTTTCCTGTTTTTTTCCCATTAAAAAAGGTAGATCATCCAAAGATAAAAGTCACCTCTGTTTATAAGCCAAACAAATTGACAATAACCAACTGAATCCTTCACCAAATATAAAAATGGTAAGCCATCTAAGTATGAGCTACTGTAAAGCTTTACATAGGGACTCTGATCTCAAGATCTCCAAGATTGAGTTTCTCCAAATAATGACTAGATGAGATAAAACACATGACAAAACAAACAAACAAACAAAAATAAATACATATTTTTAAATCTTTTTTAATTTTCTCTTTCTTCAGTAAGGGACTGTGGCTGATAATGGACCTGGTCTTCCATGCCAAGCTCATTTTTTCACCGGAAGTAAAATGTCTCCTCTCATTTCATTATAGTGGTGTGCAACCAATTATAGGCACTGACAAACAGCAAGCCAATGAAAGCATTAATTACTACATCAAACACCAACTTTACTTCATTATTTTAGCCATAAAATGCTTTTGGTGCATTAGTTCATGTCCAAATGATTCTCCAATTATCAAATCTCTATACATTACTTAAAAAGGTAATAATAGTTCAGAATCTTTCCTTGTGATCTCAGGCAGAATTCATACCAATTATTTTCACCTGAGATACGTGGATGAAGACACACCTGCTTTTCTATTCATAAAAATTAGTTTTCTTAGTCCTAGGGCAGAGGATTGAAGAGCAAAGATGTTGAAATGTATACCTGTATTCTTAATGTAAATTAGTATGCCAATGCAATTAATAGAATTTTTAAAACTCCAGGAAATGTAACATATTTTAAGCCCTACTGAGTTTTCTTCTCATCATTTTAAAGAGAATTCAAAGTCTAAATTGCTGCAGATTTAAGTTTGAAAATGTCATTTCCACATATCTTTTTTATCACAAGTCACACACACACACACACACTCCCAAAAAAACTTAGATGCTAAAAGATGAAGAGCATTAGAGTAGAAATTTTCTTAAGATACACTGTCACACACAGACACATAAACACACAAACACACCCATACAAAATATCAGTGATCAAAATATGGAGTGAATATTTAAATTTCAAAAACTCGTTACAGTGAAAGACACATTGCCATTTACTCACTGAAGCTGGCACTGCAAGATTTCTAGCTCTTTCCCAAAGTGAAAATGACCATGAAAGTCAATGGTTTGAATGAATGCAGGATGGTGAGATAGCCAGGACTGCACCATTAAAGTTTCTAGAAACTCTCCATAAAATGGCCAGGGGGATGTGGTAAGTGTATTCTAAGCAACAGGGAGTATTTTGAGGATTGAGGAGATGGCACTGACACCATAAGCTAGAGCTTCACATTTAGTAAGACAAACTATTTCATCATCGAACATTCTCAAAACAAGCAAAATAAACTACATGTGGTAACATGAAGCATCATTTTGAGAGGAGACAACCTTCAGATGAAACGTAGTAGACAGACATATTTTTAGACAGGAAATACGAAACCCCTATATATCACTACCTACCACAAAATCACTTGGCACCTCCAAACTGAAGCTGTGAGTAGGCTGATGTAGAAGAAAATCATTTGGCACCTTTAAAATCTAGACTTAATACTTCAGAATATTTGTAACCATGCAATTCTTATAATAGACAACAATAGATGCATTTCTCAGGGGCTCTTACAAATGTTTATCACACTAAAGTGAAATTGCTTATTTTCTTTTTGGGATCTACTGTGTGGAGCTGTAAGCTTCTTGAGAATAATCTTTTTATAGCTTTTTTAATGCTTACCAGTGTCTAGGTAATAAGTGTTTCTGATCATCTGTTCATGTTCAACAAAGCCAAAGGCTATAATTGCAATAAGGAAGAACACATGTCATGAGGAACCACAGAGTTTCACAGCACAAGGGTGTTAGAAGAGCCACATAGACTTTGGGACTGTGTTATGTGATTTTGAGACACCTGAGAAAACACAGCTCTATTCTAGGATAGATGTAATTAGGAATCGGGGCTCATTTCACAATTATATTTGTTATTACATTTTAATAAGAAGAAAGTAAGACTCAACAAAAGCCACAGCTATAATCAGAAAATAAGCAGTGGTTCATATTGACTGAATTGGGATGCTACATGGTCTTTCTTGATTTGGACATTGTTCATCCTTTTATCTCTGTTCAAATGTTAGAAAAAGCAGGGTTTGTATTTCTTTGTTTTATGGAATATTGTTTTTTCTTGATCCATTAGAGATATAGAATGGCCCTGTTTGATCTTGACATTCTGTGAAATATTTTAGATTCCATAAAAGAATACCAAAGCCTCTCTGAGTGTTACACCACATCTACCAACATTAAATCCTGCCTAATGCTGTCATCTCAGCTTTTGAATACCAGTGACTGCCTTTATCCTTTACTTAAAAAGCCAGATTAACTAACCTCCTCATACTCTTTTCCCAACTAGCCAATATTTTATCACAGACTAATCGCCTGCTGAACCTTTGCCATCCACACATCCATAAAAAGCTCTACTATGCACGTATCCAAAAAGAAGTCCACAGTCTAATTACATGAAAGACTTGCAGCTCTGGAATGGATTGTTCCCAACAATGATGACTACTCGATCCTCCCTCTCTGTAAGTGCATGCCATGGTGTCCATCAAGAATCAGAGTTCATTTCCTTTTCATCTTGATTTTGAGGCAGTGTAAAGTTTTGCTTTGATCAATGGAGGTCAACTAAAGGTTCATTTTTCCAAGGCTGTCTGGGTGTGGTGGCTTGCTCTTCTTTGCCTCTTGGAAGGTATTGACCGTTAAAGAATCCTGATAATTCACACTCGCTATAAAGATTCCCATCCTAGCAAGGAAAGAGAGAAAACACTAAACATGTGAAAAAGCTGTCATTGGTTGTTTTAGCCTAGTTTAACCCTAACAGAACATGTAAGCTTTACTGGCTTAAGCAACAGAAGAACCATTCAGGCAATAAACCTGACCAAATGACCAAAAAATGGTCATTTGGGGGTGATTTTTATGCAACAATAAATACCTATACTCTCACAGAATAAAACCTCATAAAACACTTCAAGAATCCATTTGCCTAAAATCCAGGTACATTTTTTAAAGGTCAAAATCATTTTTGTGACAAATAATAAGAAAATATGAAAAACTTTCAAAGAGGTTTTTTTTATGTTACCAAAGACTAAGGAAAACTTTAAGTAATAGTGATATTTTATAACAAGTGTATAAGGATTGTCCACTTGACTATTTCTACAATCATTCTTCATATACTAGCATAACAAAAAATAGTGTTTTTTGAGTAACTAAGTAATACGGCTCAGTCGAACAACCATAAGGCTTAACTTGACATGAAAAAACACAGTAAAGTCCTATATTCTAGGTCAGGGAGCTGAATAACACAATAACTTAGGCAAAAATTTTGGTACAAAGACTGAGTTTGTCAGACTAGCACACTGTAGAGAGAGCATTTTAACAGGGAGATCAAGAAGTTGTAACAGCGTTGTCGATGAACTAAGAATGCCCAACTTTCAGTAAAGGAGTACCTCAAAAGGTCCTTGTTGATTCTTCTAGAATTTTACATAAAAACACCACATGAATCTGAGCTAGCACTTGGGTTAGGAGCTCATGGAAAACCATGAGTGACAGGCCACAGAGGACCATCTCTTCTTTCTTGTTGTTTTCCCTTAGGTCCATTTGGTTTGAAGTTTATTCAATATGTGCACCACCAATGTTGGATTTGCTAGGGAAAGAGACTTCTTAACAGTGTCTGTAAAATATTCAGTTTTACTGTCCAGTATGCATTCACAATGAACTGAATAGAGTAATTTGTAAGATCTGCATGCTGTATTGTTTAGCAATAAACATTTGTACTTTCAGTAACATTCTCCCAAAGTCAATTGTGATGATTAATTTTGTGTCAACTTCACCGGGCAAAGGATACCAAGAAAGTTGGTGAAACATCCTTCTGGGCATGCTTGGGAGAGTACTTAAGAAAAGAGGTTAAGGTTGGACTCTGTAAACTGACTCAAAAAGATCCATCCTTAACAATGTGTACAGGAATCACTCACTGAATAGAACCAGAGAAAGGGTACACTTTGTATCTCTCTTTCTGAGATAAGATTTTTTTCTCTTGCTTTTAAACATCTACTGGAACTCCTTGTTCTCTGAACTTGGGGCTCAGATTGAATGACGTCTCTGGTTTTTCTTGTTTTCTAGCTTGCAACCACCAGATCTAAGGGAACCATAATAACACAAGCAAATTTCCACTAAACAAAGAGAGAGAGAGAGAGTTAGATATATAGAGATAGGTAGAGAAATAGAGAGATTGAGACTTTTTTTTTCCTAATTTCATGTAGCAATTTTATATTTCCTAACGGACTTTGTTGAGGCCACAACCACATTTCCGGCACCACTCTTCGATGGAAGCTTTAGAGTTTGATCCCGAAATTCAGCTGAGCACAAGGGACCTTACACTTCAGTTGCATTAACTTGGAGACATGCAGAGAAGCTGGGGAGCTGGCATTAGAAAAACCATATTTTCATCATTCTTGATACACTACTACAAAATAAAAACTGTGTAGTTAGAGAAATAAGAGTAGTTGCAAAAGTTTGTTCCCTTCTATTTCGTCTCTGGATATTTTGCTCAGTGCATTGCTTAAAAAAAAAAAAACAGTAAACAAGAATCTGAAGTAAGCAAAGTGCATAATTTCACTGTGGTTTTCTGTTGGCTCAATAGGAGAAGCACCTGAGGTTTTCCAAAAGAGAAAGAAACAGGAAACCACAAGATCAAGCGTCTGGCTGGCCAGGAAACCAGTACTAAATCTGTGATCCTGGTGGTGAGGATGGAGACAGCCTCAGTGATAGTGCTGAAGAAGGCAGAAGTTCTTTGGCTCTTTTAAACCCAGCCTGTCATGAAATGACTTTATAAGCATACATTTGCAAACTACTTAGATGTTCGATGTGGAAAAGTTGTCAAAAGGAGCCAAGAAATGCTTTACTTCATATTAGTGCTGTTCTAACTGAGGGGAAAGAGGTTTTGAAGGAGGTGGGTTAGATCACAGAAACGATGCAAATAAGTTAAAGTCTTGGTATTAATTTTAATTGTACCACTGCTTTAAGATGTGTGAATTATCCTTGCTGCTTTAGCAGAGAGGCTGAAATGAGAACAGTGACCTTGGATCACTGTGACATGCTCAAGCTAATTGGATTACAAAATGATGGCATTCAGAAGACTGGGAATCAGATATAATTTCTTAATTAGAACAGGTGGCCTTTAAGTGCAAATGTAAAAGTACTTAACCTAGACAGAAAACTTTCATTGGTAAGAGTACATGGAAAGTAATTTCTTTTTGAAACTTCGGATTAAAATGAAGTGGATCTGTGTACAGAATTAGGCCAGGTATGTGGTGTCGGCATTGTTCTCATTCTGAGTATGTTTCATTTTTGCTCAGAAGTGCCTCACAGAGTGGAGGTCAATTAGAAGCTCTGCCTGGTCACTGAGAGACGTCACCCTCTTAGGGTCACTCTCACTGAGCTCAGCCACTGCCATGTCATCAGAAAAAAAAGGCAGGAGTCAACATCGAAATGAGTGTTTCATAAACGCAAACAGGGAAACTCTGATCCATGAGAGGTTCCTTGTTTGTTAAAATGATCTGGTCTTTTGAGCATAGTAAATTTCATATTTGGTGAAAGGGTAAGGACTTCTGTAGAGTGGAGCTAATTGAAATGTAGTAGGTTTTGTGTAAATCAAAAAGCAGTACCCCTTAATCCTCACCAAAGTGACACATCCCAAGAAAGGCCAATTCTTGCTTGTTTTGTTTCAGTTTTGTCTTTTTCTTTCCTTCTTTCTTTCTTTTCTTTCTTTCTTTCTTTCTTTCTTTCTTTCTTTCTTTCTTTCTTTCTTTCCTTTTTCTTTCTTTTCCTTCCTTCCTTCCTTCCTTCCTTCCTTCCTTCCTTCCTTCCTTCCTTCCTTCCTTCTTCCTTTTCAGATTTTAGAAACCATGACTCAAAGATACTGTTTCTTAACTGAGTGGGATCAGTGTGGTAAAGGTATAAATCATCTTTCATTGTAAAATAGTTCAGCTTTGGATGAAAAGTGGTAAGTAAAGAGACAAACCATGTAAGAAGTAATGAAAATAATCACTGGCCCCATGGACTAGGATACACTGAATGTCCCCCATTCCCAAGTCATATATTGAAATTCTATCTCCTAGTGGGATGGGGTTAGAAAGCAGATATGTTTAGGGATTTGAGAGATCATGAAGTCAGAACTCTCATGGACGGTATGCATGTTCTTGTAAGAGTCGTGAGCCCTTTGCTTCGCTTGTTTTTCTGGGGCATTCCATGGAGGCTAGAAGAGGACTGTTACAAGCCAGAACCACCAGGTTCTTCATCTGTTAGGGTCTTGATATTAATGTAGCCTCCAGAACTGTGGGAGATGAGTCTCTGCATTGATAAGCCCCCCAGTCTGTGCTTAGTCTATGCTTCAGCAGCTTGAAAGGACTAACATAACACTGTCTCTCTGGTGAAAAGCTCAACATTAAAATGAAAGCAAGTGCAAACTTGGTGGAAATGTAAAGCCACTGGCAGAGGCAGTCGGGGGAGACCTTTTTGAATGTGGTTCAAGGATGCTGCCTGGTAGAGACTGGGTGTTTAATGGAGAAGACGTCCACTGATGAGGCCGTGGCGACTCAGCAGCTTTATGGAGTCGTACGTCTCCTGCTTGAATA
Source organism: Hydrochoerus hydrochaeris (assembly GCA_004027455.1). Classification (NCBI taxonomy): domain Eukaryota; kingdom Metazoa; phylum Chordata; class Mammalia; order Rodentia; family Hydrochaeridae; genus Hydrochoerus; species Hydrochoerus hydrochaeris. The sequence goes on from PVLA01004450.1 coordinate 117,017, forward strand.
CAGATAACAATTTGACAAGCAAAGTAGGAACTCTGGTAAAAGCACCTACTCCACTGGCGAACGCTCTCAGCATTCTTTCATGCAGTAACCTCGCCCTCCCTCAGAGGGAAACTACACTATCAACTCCTTGAAATTTGGCAAAGCCATTTTTCCTCTATCAACGTACTAGATAAGGTGATTTTGCTCCTTCTTTTTTGAATTCATGAAATTGGCTCATACAGAAGGAAAATCAAGCCTGCAGATAGAAAATGTCTTAATTTGTGCAAAATGTTAAACATCTGCCCTGATATTTCCATGGAACTAATTTGCTGAATATTTTATATTTTATATGGGTATTAAAACCCTAAAGTTGAATTTGAAACCATGCAAAGCTAATTGGACATTGGGAGATATCTAAATGCAACATGAACATAAATATTAAACAAATCTATTAGTGTCCCTAATGAATTGAATCTTGTAAAACATTGCCATATCATGAAAATGTGGAGATTGGGCATTCCTCTACTGAAAATTTGAAGTTCAGTTATAAAACGTCATAGTGATCCTAAATGTTAATTTAGTTATATTTTCAGGCATTCTAATTTCTTAAGTCAGATACAAACAATAAATATATTAATATTGCAAAAAATATTTAGCAATTAAAGCTTAGCATTGAGGTTTTATTTGTTGTTGTTGTTGTTGTGTCTGGTTGTTTTTTTTTTTTTTTTTTTGGTACCAGGGATTAAATTCATGACTTCGCGTTTGCCAAGCAGGTGTTTATGCCGCTGAGCTAAATCCGCAGGCCCTAGCCTTGAGTTTTTCTGTGACAAAAGTCAAATAACACAGTGTAAATGGAAAAGGGTAGGCATCCTACAAACAAACTCACAGGCTTTATTTTGTTGTTCTTTTTGTGACTGTTACATATTAATGATAAGGGATTCTAATTGAGATCTTAAGTCTTACATATTTACGGTCTTTGCTGACATTTCTTTTTTCTAATTTCCTGGATTTATATTGATGAGAAGTATTTCTAAATTTCACAGCCAATTCCAGAATATTGGACAAAGCAAAGGGGAAAAATAAATTTTCATTTGAATATTCAACCTAGAATTTAAATAATTTTGTAATTATTAATATGCATCATGGTACATTAAAATTAATATGAAAAACAAGTATAATACATTTGCTTTATTAAAATTTTAAGTGCTAAAAGGAAATTGAAGGCTAAATAAATTATAAAATATTGGTAGGAGTATGTAATCTTCTGAACAAAAGTCATTTCTCTGTTCTGTTAGTTTAGACTTGATATGTTATACTACTGGGTGTTTCTTCCATCACACACAATTTAGTAGTTGAAGTATTGATTATATTGAATTATACTGATACAGCTTTAAATTTGTTTCAAATTTTCCCAGTATAGTGCCCATCACAGGCCAGGGATATAGCTAGTGGCACAGCACCTGCCTGGCAAGAGCAAGGTCCTGAGTGTGATTACTGATATCAAAAAAATAAAAATAAAATAAAGTAGACAGCATGGATAGATGATAGATAGATAGATAGATAGATAGATAGATAGATAGATAGATAGATAGAAAGATCCAACTTTGTCTATAGTATTTAGGATTAGGTGAGATCACAAGGGCAGATGCAAGCTCTTATTTATAAGAGTTTTAATAGCATTTGTTTCCTTTTCCCCAAGTAAGGACATGGCTCAAAAATCACTAAGATCTAGGGAGGAAAAGTTCACAGGATACTTCATCTCCTAGAGACTTGGTACTAAGCTAGAACTAGAACTGATAGAAATAAACATAGCATATACAAACACATATCCTAATTTCATCAGACCAACACTTCAACATAAACATGGGTTCCAACAGAATGAATTTCACTCTTCTACTCTCACAGAAAGATAGATCATCCCAACAAAAATCGGTAAAGAAAATCAAAGCTAAATTTTTACATTGTAAGTCAAATAGAAGTAACAGACATGTGTAAAACATTTTTCCAGTAACTACAAAATGCAAAGTCTTTTCAATAGCTTATAGACAATAATATCTACAAAATAGGTCCATTTTTCAGCCATAACAAATCTTAATAAAGACAAAAAGGAAGAATTTTCTTCATCTTACCAGATCACAATAGAGTGGAACTAAAATTCTACAGCAAGACAAGCTACAGAAACTGTAAAAACGTATGGAGATTCAACTGTTTACTTTTGAATATTAATGAAATCCAAGGGGAAATTAAGTTCTTAGAAGCAGAAGAAAATGGAATCACAACGTTCTGTTCCATAATCTTTGAGATACAGCAAGAGCTGCTAAGATGGAAGATTATAGCTATGAATTCCTACTGCAAAAAATCAGAAAGCTCTCAAGTAGAACACTTAATATGCATCTCAAGGTCTTACAAACAAGAAGAAAACAACCACAGCCAAAGAAAGGAATACTAAAGACCAGAGCTAAAATTAATAAAATATGAAATTAAAAAAAAACTACAAAGGAACAATGCAACATAGAGGTTCTTTAAAATAATAAAGCTAGCAGGGCATGGTGGCTCACGCCTGTAATCCCAGCACTCAGGAGGCTGAGGCAGGAGGATCGTGCGAGTTCGAGACCAGCCTGAGTTACAAAATGAGCTCAAGGCCAGCCTGAACTGCATAGTGAGACCCTGTCTCAAAAAGACAAAAATAACAATAATAATAAAGTTGATAATAATTAGGAAGAGAGAAGCAAAAGGAAGAGAGAGAGAGAGAGAGAGAGAAAACCCGTATCAGTACAATAAGAAATGGAAAAGGAGCCGTTGCAGTAAGCACCATTAAAATCCAGAGAAACACTGACATTATTTCAAGAACTTATATCTAATAAATCTGAGAAGCTGGAGAAATGGACTAATTTCTTAACACACAGTACCTAAAAATTTGAATTAAGAAGATATAAAAATATTTTCGCAGGTCAAAAGCAAGCAGTAAATGAATCAGTAACAAAAAGTCTTCCAACAAAGAATGCACAGGGCTACACAAATTCACTGCTGAACTTTACCACACAAGTAAATAAAAATTAATAAGAATGCTCCTCAAAACTTTCCACAAAATAGAAAGGAGAAGATTACCTTCAAACTCATTCTATGAGGCCAAAATCTCTGATACCAAAACCAGACAAAATCAAAAACAGGAAAAGAATATCTAGACAACTATCTTTAATGAACACCAAGGCAAAAATCCTTTAATTCGCCAATGTATTAAAATATAATATACTGTGATCAAGTTCATGTCATTCCAGGGATGCAAGCATGGTTTACCATATGCAAACCAATCAATGCAGTACATTACATACAGAGAATCAAGGATAAAAATCACATCATCGTCTGAATTAACACAGAAAAATGTTTTCATTAAAATTCAACATTTTTTCATGGGCCCAGTCCCAAGAAATTAAAAAAAAATTACTTGCAATTATAGCCTAAAATTCTAAAAGTTGACAATGCTAATTGCTGGTGAGGATATAGCATAACAGTAAGTCTCGCTCATTACTGGTGAAAATACTGACAGTCATCAATTTGTGGAAGCCAGTTTAACATCTTGTTACATAGCTAAACATAGTCTCTAGAGAATTTTACCTGTTTCACTAAATCCTGCACAAAACCAGATTTCTCATAATAGGAAAAATTAAAATTTATAGTATGACATATCAATTAGAGTGTGTTTTAGAGAACTGATTATTCGTATAGACGACTTGCTTGGGCCACTTGATCTAATTCAGTGAAACAATCGATAGATTCACCAAACAATACTGGCTTAATGTTTAACCATTTGTGTAGTGAGGTCCCTCAAAATCATCAGTTCAGATTTAGGTACATGAATAAAGCAACTAATATATTCTTCCTAATACCTCATTCTTTTTCCTGATTCTTATTATTTGCTTTGTATGAAAAAATTCTTAAGTTTATATGGCAGAAAATATTATTAAATCAAAGTTTAGTAGAGCCCTTTTTACATGCTTTGGAAGCTCCTGGTTTTTCTTAGGATTCAACCCTCGACTTTTGTACTATATTTGTTTCTTCATGCAAAGCTCCCAGGGTAGAGAAAGCCCTCTTTATTCCATGGTAAATTTTTAATGCACTGCATTTACATCACCATCACTCCACTCACTCACGTGATACACAAAATCCATACAGAGATTCCCTTCAGTTCACTAATCTTGGGGTTCCAACCCTTTATTATTATTTTTAGTAAATGCAGTTTGCTCTAAATGTGCAGTGGGCATATCCTCTGTAGCTCCGTGGAGAGAAGACACAGGAAAATGTTCTCAGGCACTGCAATGTACACAGGCCTTTCTGTCACTGCATCTGGTAAGGAATAATAATGCTAAACGTTTCTCAAAGGTTAGTTCAGAGTTTCTGTAATCTACAGTGCATAACACTGCTTGTACGCATCAACTTACAGGCACAGGCTTATCATCAATCTGTAAGAAAATGAAAAATGGAATAAAATATTATTTTATATTTCAAATTATGTGTTCCATAGTAATGTTATACAAATTCATATGCCAAACAAATTTCTTACTTTCATAAAATTGATTTACAGATTCATCATATTACTTTCTGTGAATTAGCCCTATCTATAAAACACCTCAAATTAAACTTCATATTAAAAATTTTAAGCTTAATTTTACCTGCTTAAAATATTTCTATCTCAGTACATTTACTTAGATACTACTGTTAAAAATATTTATATCAAATAAAATTTCATTTTATATGAAGTTATTTTTATTGTTAAAAGTATTGACTAATTTTCCAATAAACCATGATTATGAAAGATTACATAGAGAAATGCATTACAATATTGACTTGAATTGAGTGTATAATTTATTATTTAATTTATAGGTATATTCAAAACCTATATTTTAATCTATTTTAATGTAAAAGGTATAAATATTTATCTTAATGGTACTTTAAAATAATCATAATTATAAAAATTGGACCTATTAGTAGATTTTTCAAGAATTATATATAGTTTAAATGTTGAAAAAATACTACCACAATTTATTCATTATATTATTCTAATGGAAAGTTTAAATATGACTTTTTTTTGTACACACTGAACATGTAACCCTTTCCTTTAGTACTGCAAATAAATGGGAATGATTTCATGTTATGATTAGAAAAGTAAGAGATCAATATTGATATTAATTTTTTATAAGTAGAAAAATAGTACAGAATGCAACATTACTACTAGAAACTTTGCAAAGATGATGTATCCTAGTGCATAAAATTCAATGACAACCACATCACCAAAAGTAACTACTGTACAATGTAATGTGAATGTTGCCCTCATAAGAAAGTTTGTTTGAAATTCCTGAAGCGAAACCTTGTGAAGACATTTGTACATCAGTACAACCAGACTGCTGCCCATATTGGCAAACTTAATCTTCAGTCTCCAGAATCGTGAGAAAATACACATCTAATTTTTAGCATTCAACATACTTTGTATTTTTTTGTATTTTGTTTTATATGCTTATTTACTGAAATAAATTTTAATTATTTGAATAATTTAAATCAATAAAATTAGAATAAACATTAAAACAGAAAATTTCAAATTGATTTTAAAAATTATCAGAAAAGTTGAGTAGAAACCATTGAAACTTCTATATAAAATGAAGCAACACAAAATCTCAGTCCATTAAATGTTATTAAGTGAAAATAGTTTTTAGTATATGTGCTACTGAAGCAAGCACACAAAAACAATTTTTAATTAGTCAAAATTCCCACACCTAAGTGTATTTTAAATATATCCTTTAGTAACCTAAGAAAATGAACCAATAAAACATGTAACTAAAATTTAGTGTGAAAAATACTAAATAAAAATGTTAAAAAATGATAAAATACTAACATACAAAAATCCATAGAATAACTTCAGAAAGATTTCAATCATTCAAAACTAAAATGTAATTTTTAGTAAAATAGAATAAAAATAAGTCCTGGAAACACACATACTCTATATGAGAGGTTAATATTATTATAGAAGCTGAGTATATATTTTGTAAACTATATATACTGATACATTTGACAATATTAAATTAAAAACTCAAAAATTAAATAAAAAATCAAAAATTCTTGAAGAGTGAATTTTAAAACTGAGTTGGACCTAATTGGTTGACAGATTTGGCTTTCAAATTTAAAAGAGAAAATAAAAACCTACTAAATAAGCTTAGAGCATATGTAGAAAATGAGACCATGTCCAATTAATATTTCTGATCCCATTTTACCAAAATATTAAAATATGTGAGCTGTCTTTTTCCAAAACCTAAATAACACTGTTAAGTAGGACTGTCTTTTATAATAAATACTTATTAATAGTAAAATCTAAAAATAAATAAAACTGATGACAAATATACATTTTATTTTATTAAAGATAGTTCCCTACATATATTTACATCATTTATATAATTGAAAGCATTATTGACTCAATAAAAATAATGTAAATGATATCTGAAACTTCTTTTACATAACAAATAGTATAATTAAATGGTCATATAGTAAATGTACGTGGTTAGAACTTTAAGCAAAACACAGATAGTTTATGTTACAAGGATGTTCTCTGATGTGGTATTTCAAGAAGAAAATATAATGAATACATAGTTGCAGAGAGAATCAAGCAATAAATTATAATAGATTACCTCTTCAACCTGGAAAATCAGAGCACTTACAAATCCACTAGGAAAATTACTAAAAGAAATTGACATTGCAGAGTGAAAATCAACAGGTTTCTTGAACACTGACAAGAGGGAAAAACTTAGCTTTTGTCCTGCAGCACATGCTTTACCACATGGAAACTGCTGCTCCCCACTGCAGAACCCCCTTGGTGAGGTTTCTTCAGATCTCAGTCCACCCCACACTTGATTTGTGCCTGTGACTCAACAAACGACAATTACTGATGTAGCATGGCCATATTCTGCTTGTTCACTTACACGAATGTCACTTCGTTCTCATAAGGAGGGTAGTTCTTTATCAGTTTTCAATGTTTCTATCAAATACCATCTTTTCTGACCTATACCATATGTCTACAATTTCAAGGTTATATCTAATAAAATCACTTTCTATTTTTTAGTATAGAAAATTATTTTTCTAATTTTATACTCCTTCCATTTCAGTTTGGATGTGGAAAAGAAACAAAGTTTATGTCTATAGCTACATTGTACTCTCTTGCCTAGAAGTACTTTCGTGTTAATTTTAAATATGCAGGTATTTGCAGCAATATTTCCCCCATCCTTTTACCATAAGTACTTGTAACCTTTAAAAATTGTCTATTTAATGAAACAAGAAATCAAATTTCCTTATATGTTTTCTAAGATGAGTACATACTTTAAAAACTGAATTTAATCCGTTTGTCACTAAATGTTTATCAAAAATTTAACAGATTTTTGTACATCTTTACTGGAGTCTGCTTTCTTTCTTCTAAATTACTTCATGTTTTTCCTGTTTTTAATTTTATAAATATCAGTAGGTATAAGCATGTATTATTTTTTAAATTATAATTGGAGATGACATCATTTTAGTTTCTTCCCATTTCAATAGGACATCACTTTCCTTTTCTTAACTTTTGCTTGTATCTGATTCAATCTTATTTCCATTGATGTTATTATAAACATCTTTTTCCATTTTAAATTTGAATATACATTTGCAGAGATTGTTACAAAAACGTTCATTATAAAGCCATTTCTTTGTATTACTGCTTTTTATCCAGTTTTAAAAAACACATATTTTGTTGTTGTCTAAGCTTCTAACAGTTTGGATTTTGTATTTTTATTACGTATCTATTACTATCATATATATGTATATATATATATATATACATATATATATATATGATAGTATATATATATATATATACTATCATAGTATACATGTATGTATGCATATATTGAAAATCACCTAGTTTAATAAATAAAAATGAATTAGCTAAATGTAAAATGTTTTGATCATTATTTTTTTCCCTTTAAATTTTGGGGGGTTTTGTTTGTTTCCTAGTATGTGATTTTCATATTGCAAAACAGAAAGGTAAAATATCCTTAATTTTCTACCTTTTTATATATACCCTGTTTTCTTATGCTCTTTGCATGTTTTCAGTATTGATAAGCTGTGTGAATAATTGAGAAGTATATCATATTCATTTTTTTGATTAGGAGATTGACTAAAGGATCATTTACCTTTGCTACTGTAGAATGTAGCACACTGCTGTACAGAGTGGAACAGGAGGTAATTGGTTTAATAGTTAACAACTGACCAACTAGAACTCATATTAAGCTTTAAAAAGATATTGTTTAAAACACAAAAACAATATAAAATAAAAACAGATAAGCATGCAAAAATGATAAATGTTCATACTTTTGTAGCCATTTAAGAATGTCTCGATTTTTTTTAAAAAAAAACATTGCTTTTGCTCTGTAAACTAGTATGGGATTAAAAAAACAAGGAAAATGTATTTAGTTAGTTAGCATAAACAAAAATCCAAGCTCAGATTATTCTCTAACTAAAATAAAAATTATAAAATAGCACTCATTTTTTACCCCTAACCAACTTCTTTAAAGTTGAATTATTCATTATGAAAATAATACAACTATTTTACATATTGATTTTATAATTTTGCATAGTGGGAAGGACTCAAAATGTACCTTGACATATAGTCAGTTTCCTCAAACTGAGTCTACTTATTGCCTACAAAGGAATAAATAAGATTTCTTAATAATGAAATATGTGGACAAAAAAGTAAATAGAGAGAAAAACTTCTAAGGAATTTTATTTTTAAAAAATAATCATCTCCTATAGGATGTTCTTTCTCTCATGCCAGCATGAGGTCTGCTTGTCAATTCCCAATGAAACTTGTAAAATTTGCTAAGACAAAACTATAAACATTTAAAGATTTCATTTTTACATAAAAATCTGTTTTATTACTGTATTTTCTATTTTAAAACAAAACAAATAAAAACAATGATATAGAATTTCAAAACAATATGAAATCTCAAAAATAGCCCTAAGAAGGTGAGTATAAACAGCCAATGAACAGAGATCTAGTCAAGAAAATCTAAGAAAATTTTGCAGGAAATGTGGAAGTCTGTGGCGTTTGAGCCAACGATGCTTTTCTGTACTCTCAGCTCTCTGCGTGGAGTCTCTGAATCAGACTGTTTCAGTCAAGAACAAAGATTCTCTGGTCTTGGCCATCATTGCTCTTGCAGTCTCCCATCCGGGGGACTTTCTTCTTAGCAGGAGCAGGACTTCAGTGTTTCTCATTTGGCTTCAAACTCACTATCTTACGGGCTAGACTAGTTCCATGTGGGAAATCATTTCTTTCACCAGGCATCATGTGTGGAGCAGAGAGAGGTTCCATGTCTGTGATGGGTTACAGAGGATACCAAGATCCACAGAACTTCTGAGGTAACTGTTCCCCGGCAAGAGAGGCAAACTGAGCGAACCTTTGCTTACTCCTGCACTTCACTGAGAGTTCAAGTCTTGCAATTCGGTGTTACTGGTGTTACTTAGAAGGAAGCTTTCCACTGTTGCCGGTGCTATCGCCAGAACTCTGTCTCAGGGAGTTGGTGGTAGTAGTGTTTGGGAGATTTAGTGGAGACACAAATAATAAAATATGGTCTAGCTTTTGTTCCCAAATGACCTACCTTCCTTGTTAAAAGATTATAGGGAAATTAAGCATATTAGTACTAAGAAAATTAATGGAGGTTACAGTGACATATATTGGTGCAATACTCAAGTATTTAAAGAAATTACAGTTAAGGTTATAAAATTACTATCTCCCAAAGATAAAGAGAGAGGAAAATCCTGGAAAAATTAAGTATAGAAGGCTGATACCTTCACATAATGAAGGCTTTATATGACAAAGCCACAGCCATCATCATAGTGCACAGGAAAAAATAAAAATCATTTCCAGTAACCAGGAATAAGACAAAAAGAATCTCTCTTACAATTCTAATTGATATAGTACTTGAAAACATAGTCAAAACAATTAGATAAGAGAAAAAATAAAAGCATGAAACAAAAAAGAAATATAATTATCTCTATTTTCAGATGATTCTGTACATAAAAAACCTAGACTCCACCAAAAGCATGTTAGAACTGACAAAAATGCAATAAATTAGCAGAACACAAAATCAACATAGAAAAACTTTAGTTTTTCTATACTTGAATAATAAATTTACTGAGAAAGAAATCAGGAAAGTAATGTCATTTACAATACTCACAAAAATTAAAATACTAGAACCCACCCTAAGGATATGAAACATCTCTGCACTGAAAATTATGAAATAAAGTAAAGAAGATAATAAACTGTGTGGAATGCCTGCCCATGTTTAGGGGTAATTAGTTGAGGCTACCATATGTGATCTACAGATTCTAAATACCAATCACTAGCAAAATATCAGTGACATTTTTCAGAAAACCAGAAAAATAATTCTAAAATTCATATGGAAGCACAAAAGTTTCTGAATGGATAAAGCAATCATCATGGGATTTCAAGATATACTGCAGAGTAATGACAACACAACATGATAATGGCCTAAAAGAAATTCACAGACTTGTGAAATAGAAGACCCAGAAATAAACCCTTTCATCTTTAGTCAACTAATTTTCAATAAATGTCACAAAACTGTACAATGGAGAAAGAACAATGTTTTCAAAAATGTGCTGAGAAAACTGGGTATCCACGTGTAAAAGACTGAAACTGTACTTCTCTCATTGCTACAAAATGGGCAAGACAGTGGATTAGGGACTTCAAGGGAAAACCTGAAACTCTGAAAGCACTAGGAAGAAATAAATAAAAAAAAAAGCTAGGGAAAATATTTCAGAATATTGGCACAGGCAATGATTTCTTAGGTAAGGCACCAAAAGTACAAGAAACAAAGCAACAATTGACAAATAGAATTACAGTGGACCTTAAGTCTGCTTTTAGCAAAGAACCAAGAGTGAAGATATGACCGTCAGAACGAGACAAAGACCCTTGCCAGCTGTTTATCTGGCAGAGTATTGGTATCTAGAATGTATAACCAACTCAAAAAATTTTACAATAACAACAGAAAAAAAATGAGTTAACAATTGAGCAAAATGGTACCAGGAATATAGTTTAGCAGCACGGCGCCCATCTGACAAAAGGGGGGTTGTGTGTTTGATCTCCTACACACACACACACACACACAGATGCACGTACAGACACACACACACATGCACAGACACACACAGACACACACACACACACACACAAAATTGAGTAGACATTTTTAAAAGAAAGAAATTTGAACAAGAATCGTATCACAAAATGCTCATATCCTCTAACCATTAGAAAAATGATAGCCAAAATGATGATACCCTTACATCACATCTAATAAGAATGGTTAATATTTAAATAAATAAGTAGAGAAAGAAAGAAATGTTGGCAAAGGTGAGGAGAAAAAGCAGCTCTTAAATAAATGCTGCTGCTGAGAATGTAAATCAGTACCGCCTATATGGAGAGTGGTATGGAGATTCCTCAAAAAACTAAAAATAAAACTACATATGATACATTTTTTCCACACCCAAGTGTAGTGTATCCACATCCAATTAAGTCAACAAATGAAAAGGCTGCACTTTTGCGATGGGATAGTAGAAAATGGGAACTGTGTCCCTGAGCCTTTGCTAATCACTGTTCTCTCTCTCTCTCTCTCTCTCTCTCTCTCTCTCTCTCTCTCTCTCTCTCTCTCTCTCTTCCCTTTTCTCTCTTTTTTCTCTCCTCCCCCTTTCACCTTATCTCTCTCCCTCTCCCTCTCCCATCTCCACCTCCACCTCCACCTCCATCTCCTTCTCCATCTCTAGCTCTCCTTTAGCCACCAGTAGGTGATTAGGTACACAGACTTAGTCCACCACATCTTTCCAGTGTGATACATTGCATAGCCACAGCCTGGAAGTGGGAGTCAATTTTCCACATAATGAAACTTCTGAAGTCATGTGCTAAACTAAATCTTTCCTTTTTTATTTTGCTCAGATCAAGTATTTTGTCACAGCATTGAAAAACTAACCCAACTCTCAGAACACCACTATCTGTGCTCCAAGGAAGCAAGGGAGAGAGAAGGGTGAGAGTAATAGCAAGAGGGAGAGAAAGAGACAGAGAACAGAGACAGAGAGACAAAGAGGGCCAGAGAGATCATATTCTCCATTCCATACCTTTTTTTTTTAATTTAGACTTTCAGTGAACTGAATGAGACCCACCAACGTTGGACATGGGGTAGGCCAATCTATTCCACATAGTGTACCAGTTCAGATGTTGCAACCAGTAGCACCTCTTGTCACCCAGCACCCGTATGTTTCTCCTCAAATCATCCTTAATGACCAAAGAAAGTAGCAAAGTCATAATTCTACTCCTTGTGATACAATTATCCTGAGTACAGCTGAAAACATGCTATTTCCTTCCCAAGAAAAATGAGTAAATTCCTTGAGTAATATTTATTGTTTGTGCTGGTATCCCATAATTTAAATAATGTAACATGATACTTAAATAATGTGCTATGATACATACAGTGATACATGTAATGGTATAAGAAAGGAAAGAAAAAAGATGGGATATACATGCAAATCCTCATTAAAATAAGGAGAAATTATTCATGACAGGTGCAGTCTTTCCTGTAGCCAGCCCCCAAACCACAAATGAAATTTGTAAATTCCTTCATCCACTGTTCATCTGTATGTTCTGACTTCAGTAAACACATCACCTGGCCATTGTCCTTTATCTTGTGGAGTGGAGTGACTCAAAACTTCATACTTCAAGGGTCAGGAGGATATTAGCTGTCCAGCCAGAATTGGGATGCTATAGTTTTCCACTGAACTGATCACAGAATTTTTAAAACACTAAAAACTGTCCTGCCCTAAGGAATTGCCTGTACTTAGGCCACTTACTTCCTTACCCTCATTGCGGAATAAAAGTTCAATTTTCCCTGGTAATCAAAATCAGTCCCAATGAACAGAAGAGATATTTGCTTCCTTGGCTATTGTTGCAGAGACCGAGGGACCCAATGTGACTATTGTAACTTCTAGTTCAGTGGCATCATTGTTTTGTCTTGAAAAAAGCAGTGACTCCACTGAACTAGAGGTTAAGAACTCTTTGTCCTTCAGAACTAAGCCTCCGAGCAAGCAGAGTTTTGCTAGTTGGTCAATATGGATCACTGTGAGTGGTACTGCTGCCACGTTTATTCCTCAAATATGGAATCCACAAATACTGCCTTTGGCAGAGTAGTATAAAATATTGAATGTGGGTTAGTATGTACACAGATTCATGGTTCACCATTATACTGCTTTGATGTCTTATGTCTTCATTCATTGGTTTGAATGGTTTTATTCTGTTTAGTTTGATCTTAATATATGTGATCATATGAATAGTTACTTTGAAGACAAGACAATATGGCAGCCAGTGTTGATGTAATATCATCTTGCTCTGAAGTCCTACCATGCTTTTGTTTTTCTATTACCATTGGTTCTATAATGTTGTGCCTTATTGGGTTTTAATATGTATGATAGTAAAAACAAAATTTTTATGGAAAATGAGATAATATAGCAGTCATTGTTCGTCTTTGGTTATTTGGTGCAGAATGCCTTGCAATACTTCCATTCTCTTGAGTTGTTTATTCTACTTTGTTATGTTTGACATTATTGTGTATAATGCTAAGCTCAACTATTTCAAAGAAAGAGACATTATGAGAGCTACTGTTAAAATCCAATTGTCTTGTTGTGAAGTGCTGTGTTGCTTTCATTGTTCTGTTCTGATCTGCTTAGATCTGTCCTCTTTTGTTTTATTCTCTTTAAAAAAGTATATACACAGCTTATGGAGAACTGGGTCCTAGTCATGTGCAGCACTGCCTCCTCTCTGGCATGGAAATTGAGTCTTTAAAAAGCTTTCCACTACTGTATCAAGTGCTTCAGCATGTGGACAAACAACACAGTAAGACCAGTGATTTCCTTAATGCAGGCCATTATCACACCTCTCTCACAGTGAATTCCTTCATCAGAAGCAGTGATGTATGGAACACCACAGTGTAAACATAGTGGAAGATAAGACATGCTGTATATCCATGAATGATAGTTACAGCATAAGCATTGCCTGCATAGAAAGTAAATTTTTATCTGGAATAAGTGTTCAGGTAAGAATTAATAATACACTCCCCATGACTAAAGCAGTCCAACATAATCAATCTGTCCCCAGAGAGTTATGTCACCACAGGAAGTGCTGCCATATTGAAGGCTCTAAGCTGATCTCTCCTTCTAGTAGTACCTATGTCAGGCTAACCTCAGTGAATGGAAATCATTGCTGTTGTGACCACATGTAACCTCCATGCCTACTACATGAGTGCTTTGCTCAGGATCTCACTGGGCAATGATAGGGGTACTTTTGGGTCCCTTTGTTACCCCAGACTGAGCCATTCTAGGTATTTGATGACTAAAATCCACCTCTGGCACACTCATCCCTTGGAAAGCATCCCAAAAGTGCACACATATTTTCATGTTTTCTGGCCATTCAAAGGCATCTAGGTATAAACCTGTTCTCCGAATTTCATTTTCACCGAACAGTAATCATGTTTCTTCCAGTCAAACCATTGTCCAGGCCAAGAGTTGATACATTATCATATGCTCATTATATTTTCCTTCTAAACACAATGAGAACACAGGTGCATGGCTCAAAGTTCTACCATCAAGGAATGTATATTTTCATCTTTCAGAGACATTTGAGAGAGAGAGATCATAGCACTGCAGCTGTCAAACTGTAGACATCCATGTACTGTGCAGAGGCATCTGCAAATCAGACCTGAGATTTTTCTTTTCTTTTTTCTCTGTCAGTTAATAATAGGGACTTCTCCATGAGATCACAATTGCAACATAGAGAGAAAGGTAGCAAACCAAGAGTGGAGATCATGGGTTTCTGTGCTGCTTGTTCATGTGATTTACCTGTGTCTTCAGGGATTGCTTGTGGCCAATCACATCTACACCACTTCCATTTGATAATGATGCACTACAATGCAGGCTCAACTTTAAGAGTTGATGAGTTGAGAAAAGTCCAAATCGTGATAGGCAGCTGAGGGCATGGAAAAGGGCATTAAGCGAAGGCTTTGGACTTGGATCCTTCTGTTTGCTCCTCCATGGCGAAATCCTGAGCCTCCAGCCCAGTACCGACAGAGTCTTTGGACCCTGCCTTAGCTTCATAGCCAAAAGGTTGTCTTCAGCAGTCCTCCCTCAGTCTCAGGCAATGCAGCTCAGAGAAAGACTGTGTCTGCAGGAAAACAGAATGATGACGTGCCGGAGTCCAGCTGCGGCAGGGCTAGGGTTTGCCAAAGGTGGACAGGGAGTCGGCGAGTGAGAGACAGAAAACACTGCACACCAGTCTGTGAGTGAATCTGAATCCGCTTTATTTTTTAGAAGCTGGAATATATATTTGCTAACCTTTGGCAGCCACCCCCAGCCCCAAGCAGGAAGGGCCCCAGGCTTAGGGCCAGGCAGGGATAATCCTAAACAATAGGTTTTAACCTCAACCCCAAGCAGGAATCGCCCCAGGTTCAGGGCAATAGGTATCAATTAACATTTTAATCTTGACACTGAGTCAGCCCGGGAAATGCAAGCCGATGTAGTCGTAGTCTGCAGGAGGAAGATGTGTGAGATTATTAGGCCACTCCCTACATTGCTTTCCTTATCATTTATGGGAGTGGCAGTCCCTGCAAGGACAGCGCCTGTCTTAGGTCAAGGACTCTTCACATGTACCCAACCAGGCCTTACCCGTCATGGGCCTGCAGGACAGCAG